>PVKB01000174.1:353001-495518 GCA_004027205.1 Ctenodactylus gundi
TTTTTTTTTTTTTTTTGTATTCTTTTACTTTTCAAGGATAGTTTTGGTGGAAATAGAATTGCAGGTTGGTAATTATTTCTTTGAGTTCCTTGGATACTTCACTGTCGTTTCCTTGCATGGCTCCTCAAGAAGTGCTCATTGCGATCTTATCCTTGTTCCTCGGGTGAAGTTCCCCTTTGTCATCATCCATAGCTTTGCAGATCAGTTTGCCAGTTTGAATATAATATACTGAAGTGTAGGGTTTTGGTATTTATCCTACTTTGTGTTTTCTGAGCTTCCTGCATTTGTGGTCTAGTGTCTGACAAATGTTTGGAAGCTATGAGCCATTGTTTCTTCACATGATTTTTTCTTCTTTTGGATTCCCATTACATGTAGGAAATAATTTTTAATTATTTCATGGTCTTGGGATATTTGTTTCTTTTATCTTCAGTTGCAGAGGTTTCTTCTTTTCATTCTCGAGGCAGGGTTTTACTCTGTATTTCCCATACTGCCCTTGTTTTTGTCTACTCTCTTGTCTTTGGGTTTTCCTAGAGACATCTTTTTTACATAGAATTTTGAGTTTGACCGTTTCTTTGGGAGGCTGTTGTATGTTATCTAGGAGCCACGTGGTTGGTGGAGAAACATTCTTTAGTCCAGTAGTTAGGTGTCAGGCATTTTAGGGGTGCGATGCCCTGGACTTTTCACCTTCACTGATGCTTGTCCTGTTGCCCCTTTCTGGGAGACAGGACACCCCAAGAGGTTTGGAGTACTTCCTTCCATTTGGTTAGGCATGGATTGAACCCGGTGTGGTTAGCCTGTAGCTTTCCCTTAGGGTACTCTTTTGTTAGCAGGAACCGGATACTCTGGGGCTTTCTGGCCATGGTTACTCTTTCCTCTTTCAGAAGGACAGGGTTTTTTCCCGTGTACAAATCATAAATGTGTGGGGATATTCTTGCTGCTGACTTGCCAGAATTTTATTTCTCAACATAGTTCGCACTCAGTGTGTAGTAATTAAACAGTTACCCTTTAGGTGTTTGTTCGTGGTATAATTTCCACCAGTGGCTTCTGCTATAAGTAAGGTTTTATTTTCTGTATCTCCCTGATTTTCCTGTTTTGGGCACAGCAGTTTGTCGTGTGACTTCGGTTCTCTGATGATTCCATTTGGGTTTGCCGATGCATAGTTCAACTTTTCTTCTGTTGTGGATGAGATTGGCAACTTTACTTGCTAAGATGGAAATTGTAAGACAGTATACTTTAAAAAAAAAAACCTTTGAATTTGCCTTCACGTTATTTGAGTCCCAACGTATATACTGATCTACTAGGAGCTTTCTAAACTATTATTATTTAAGTAGACTGGTCTGGTCTTTTGAGCTTCCTGCTAATCCTGTGCATATTTCTAAGCACTGAAAATATTAAGATGGTTCTTCCCCAACACTCCCCTTTCAAAGCTTTCCTCTTTGTTTTCTAAGGCCTTTTTTTTTGTTCTTTTATATTTTATTAAATCTTTTGTGGCCTTCTAATTGAACTTTGATAATATCATCTTAAGGAAAATCCACTTTAACTCTTTCCTGAGCCTCTAACTTCAGCAGTCTGCTTTTTTATTACTGATAATTGTTTACTAATGTATGACAATTTCTTAAAGTTTATTTCCCCTTCAATCTATGCTCCGAGGGCCTCTATGGCTGACTGCTGTTACCAGAGTTAATCAGGGTACTCCCTGTTGTCAAACTGAGTCAATTACCTGCCCTTCATTTGACCTTTTAAGCAGAACCCAATGTCCCTACCTTCTGAAAGAACTCTTGCCTTCTGTGAGTTTCTCTCTTGGCCTTTTTACTATTATATCTTCAACCATGAAGGTAGTTCGGAGCTCAGTCATTGAGTTTTTCTGCCAAATTCTGTTTTTTTCTCCTAATTTCTGTCTTTACACATAAATGGTCTTATTTCATGGTTAATTATTTTTTAATTGCTATCCAATATTTATCTTCTAGCTACATCTCAAAAGTCACCTTGGTACCTACCTGGAAACGGAAAAAAAAAAAAAACCCATGTCTAATCTTGAACTTTTTTTCTTATAGTGTTAGTACATCTGTTAGCACCTTCCTCTGAAGTTGTACCTCTTAACATCTTGTGTTAGTGTGGTACATTTGTTGCAGTTTGTTGAGAAAATTTTGATAATATATGAATTTAAGGGCTCAGTTTATATCGCATAGTTACATAAAGGTCTTGCTAAATGCTTAATGGTGTTTAGCGATCATTGCGGAATCTTACAGGATATTTTTACCGTCTAAAAATATCCTACATACCACATATCTATTACTTTCCACCCCAGCCTCTAGCAATCATTGTCTCTGCCTTTCACAGACCCTCATAGAGTTGGAATCAAACAGTACATGACCTGTTCCGACTGACTTCTTTCATTTCCTAGTACCACACAGTTGAGGTTTTCCCATGCCTTTTTGTGCCTTGATAAATCATTTCTTCTTAATCATGCAGATCATAGTTATCTGTCACTTGTTGAAGGACATCTTTGATGGTTGTTTTTAGCACTTATGAATGAAGCTGCTAGAAACATTCATGTACTGGTTTTTTTGTGTGCATAAATTCCCAAAATTTTTGAGAATGTAGGTCATGTGACTAGGTCATGTGATTAAGTATGTCAAGTAGCAAGCCCATACTGAGCTCAATAGTGCAGGTTGCCATA
This sequence comes from Ctenodactylus gundi, assembly GCA_004027205.1. NCBI lineage: Eukaryota > Metazoa > Chordata > Mammalia > Rodentia > Ctenodactylidae > Ctenodactylus > Ctenodactylus gundi. The sequence continues at coordinate 355,682 of PVKB01000174.1, forward strand.
CTGTTTCCCCAAGTGGCTGCTCCATTTTGCATCCCACTGGCAGTGAATATGTGTTGTCGCTGATGCTCTTAGCAGATTATATTATCAGTGTTTGGTTTTGGCTGTTGTATGCTGTGGTATCTTACTGTTTTACATTTCCCTGGGGATCTATAATGATATATGTCTTCTTTCTATTTGCCATTTCTAATCTTTGGTGAAATGTCTATTTAGGTGAGTATTTTCCCCCATTCTATGACTTGTTTTTTCATTACAGTGTTAGGGTAGAAAATGATTAATTTTGATGAAGTCTACCTTATACTTTTTCTTCAACAGATCATGATTTTGGTGGTATTTTAAAAAACTGATTTCCAAGGCCAGGAAGCCAAGTTTTGCTTCTGTGTTATCTTCTACAAGTTTAGCAATTTTGAGTTTCGCATTTTGGTCTGTGTTACATTTTGAATTAACTAAGGACAATGTATACATAGACTTTTTTCCTCTTTGTTTTAACGTATGGATTTTTAGTTGTTCCAGCAGCACCTGCTGAAAAGAATTTATTTAAATTTATTCTTATGAATGAACTACAGATTCTGTAGCATGTTAATTACATAAAACAGGGAGGGGGGAATTTGTACTCATATAAATCACTTCTGACTACTTTTTTCTTCCCTCTTACTCTTTCTTTTCCCTTCCCTTCTTCTACTTTTGGTGTCTATTCCCTTTTCTAGTAGTTTTTTCTCCATTGAATTATCTTTACCTCTTTGCTAAAAATCAGCTTTACCTTCTAAATTTCATTCAAGTCTGTCTGCCACCTGTCCTCTTTCCCATGTCACTGTCATTTGGCCTTAGCTATTAGCATAGTCATGATTGGTCTTGGTTTATTACTTGTCCTCTGATTTCTTCATAGAAAATGATTGATTTATTACAATTTTAAGGCATAAAGAGTGTCTCAGTAGCTGCTTTCCTTTGTATGGATAATAACATGGCCCCACTAAGTTGGACCTACCTTTTCCTTCAATTTTACCTTCACTTTTGCTGTCCAAACCCTGTGGGCTTTTTAAAATTTCGTCTCTGGTCTGAATTCTTATTCTCGTACCTTAAGGTATTATTAAAGATTGGGATGTCCCTTTTCCCATTTTTAGGTCTAAGCTTAAATACTTCGTCTTTAGAGATGCCTTCTCTCACCATATCCAAACATTCAGTTCTATTCATTCACTTTTATCTTTAATACTAGCTTTTTTCCTCAGAATTTTTCCCCATTTAAAAGCATATATTGTTGGCCTCTCATCCTGACTTACTGTTCCTGGGAGCATGTCCTCCTCCTCTGCCATTGTTCTTTAGCACCTGCCACACAGCAGGTACGGAAGGTGTTTTGAGAAGAACTAAGCCGGCTTTGAAATGCCCAGATAGAGTAAAGGAGAGCCATGGATACCTAGGTAAATGGCAGTGCCATTTTAGGGCTTAGAAAGTTGTGGTCTTGGAGCAAGTAGTAAGAAAAGAAAAAGCAAAGATTGTGGATTTCTACAGTGATATATCAGCTTATATAGTGTATTGCCTGGACTCTCATAAGTATGTTGGTATTTTAAATTATTTGATAATGTGAGATTGATGCAATTGTAGTTTTTGCAGTCACAGGCTTACAGTCTCTAGTGGCCCAAGAAGCCACCTGTCTAATGACATCAGTGCTTTAAGAGCAGTCTTAAATTCCCTCAGAATTCACTCAGGTAGCTCATTGGCTCTGTGAGCTATGTTAGGATTTGACTATTTCCTTCTGCTCTTTGCTTTGGGCAAGTTATTTAAGCTGTGTGCCTTAGTTTTTTTTTTTTTTTTTTTTTTTTTTTTTTTTTGTTTTTTTTTTTTTTTTTTTTTTTTTTTTTTTTTTTTTTCTGTGAAGGGCCTAATGATTACGTACCGGGGGTGTTCTGAGAAATAATTTGGCATATATATATATATATATATATATATATATATATATATATATATATTTATTTACTATGTGCTGGGCACTATGAGATACATGGAAATGTTTTCTGTTACATAGAAGCTAGAATTTAGTTAAAATTTCATTTACAGCATAGTACATATGTATTGAGTAACATGTAGCTTTCTCAGTGGATAGCTCACCTCCAACCTAGTGAAGAAATTGAAAGTACTCATGTGGGACTTAATACCAAGTACAGTTTAACTTTGCTAGTGTGTATGCCTCATATCTCCACATTTCTCATCACTGCTGTCTTAGATGTCTTAAGATTTTAAAATCCTTTTTCATACTTGCTTGCTTTTTCTACTGTAGCTTCTGTATGCGTAGAAACATGAAGTTTCTTTCATTAACATTCATTAAGGTTTAATTGTAGCTATTGCCCATCCTTATGTGTACCCAAACTTAAAAACTGTTGTGATCTCCAGTTCTTGGTCCTTCCCTTACTTTTCCACCTACTTTCATTATAATAATTGAAAAAGTATTATCAATGACTGTCATTCTCACTCTACCCAGACTCCATATGTGGGAATTTCTCAATCTGTACTAGATTAGTACATAGTCTTAGGGCATTTCTGTCTACACTGCAAGTTAAGTAAATTAACCCAGGTGACTCAAGTTTAGAACATCATCCAACTTATGGGTCAGACTACCCATGACCTGTCATTTTGGCTCTCTGCAAGGGCACTTCAAACATGTTTTGTGAACTGAGGTTCTTTCTGCTCATTGAAATCTTGGTTCCCCTTAGCATCTCTTGCTGTAGCAAATGTTGCTCTCAGTGTTGGGAACCTGGGTATCATCTTTTTGTATCTGTCATGCTCCTTACACCTCACGTCATCATCCAGCCCTGTGGGTTCCTTTTTTTTTGTTTTTGTTGTTGTTGTTTTGTCCATTATATTTATCAACGTTGTATCCATCTCACTTGTCATCACTGTGCCACAATCTACTGTTTTCTAACTTAGAGTATGCAAGATCTAATTGGTCTCTATATACCTTTTTCTGAACAAATTCATTGTCCATATTGTGTCCTGATGGATGTTTCTCAAGACAAAGTTAGTGACATTGCCCCTTTAATTAAAATTCTCATTTGGCTTCTTGGTGCTTTCTGGTTCCATGGGTAGAATGGAGGCAAAAAATCTTCATAAATTTTGTGACAGCCTAAGAGAGATCAAGTCCTTTTTTAGCTTTTCAGTCTTGGACCACTTTCTGGTGTTTCTCATTCCATCTGTACGCACCTCAGAGAAGCCTCTCATGATGTCTGTCATTGTGTCATGTGCATACTGAATAGTTCTTTACAATTACAGTTTCATATTTTTACTGCCTTTTTTTTTTTAACTTAAAAACCTCTCTGAGACCAAGGGTTGGTTTTGTTTGCTATTTGCCGTTGCTTATCAGCACAGTAACTTAGATCCTTTATTTCATTGAATTTTAATGCTGCCTTATTTTTCTCTTACTAAGAGTAAAAAAAGACCAAAAAGTAATCAATAAAAGAAGCCTAATGTGAGAGATAGAAGATGTGCTTAGAATTAGTGAAAGACGAAATCATAATATCTTGAAAGAATAAAACTCTTGAAAAATTCAATTCTCTTTGAAAACTGAATCAACTTGAATATTAACATCCTCCACTAGCCCCTGCTTTTCTGTGGTGTTAAAAGAAGTGTTATTGAAGAAAGACATTTGGGATATCAGCTATTTCTATTCTCCGATATTTTAGGATAATTGGCACTTAGTGGTTTCATTACTCAGGTCTTCCAAAATTGAAAAATTATTTTTAATTTTGAAAAAAGTGCCCAAGTTAGTTTTAATTTGGCTTGAGTTTACTAGATTTGATCATGCTTCTAAACTGAAATGATTGTTAGGTAGAATACTCCTTGCAGAAAGATTCTTGATTGAACGAATCACAAAAATTTTAAAATTTAATGTTATACATAGTGAATTACTACTTTGCCTGTCTTTTCATTAACTTTTTGTTTCTGAGACAGGGTCTCACTCTGTAGTTCAGGCTGGTCTAGAACTCACTCTGTGCCTCTGGCTGCCCTCAAGTGCAGAGTAATCTTCCTGCCAGTCTCCTGAGTGCTGGGGTTGTAGGTGTGCCCCAACATATAGGCTGTTGGGGGTATGGCACCTGGGCCCTTGTGCTTTCTAGGCAAGTGCTGCAATTACTGACTTACACCCCCAGCCCTTACTAATTTTTTTTTTCTTCTCATAGTTTTTTTTTTTTTTTTCGGAAAATTACCCACTGTCAACATTTCTGTTTCCATTTCTTTGTAGCTGGGTTTCCCCAGTACCAAGGGTAGCAGAGGAGTTTGTAAGAAATTCAACTTTTGTCTTCACTCGATTTGTACTTGCAAAAGAGAAATTTGGAATGGGAAGTCAGCTTGTCATGTAACTTCATAGTTTCTTAAAGGAAGCTTCAAAAATCTGTTTAAAAAGACTGTGATTTTATAGGCTGTTTTGCTAGGGTCTGAATAATAAAATCTGATGGGCTGGCATTTGGTACTTGGTGTAAACTAATTATCTCAGCTTTTTGCAGTCACTTAAAATACTCATTAACTATGTTGAGTCATCATTTCATAACCTCGAGCATTGAATATCATTGTTTTTCTTGCTCGCGTTTTCTACCTACCTATTGGAGCAGTTTTATGGCATTTGTTAGCTTAATGTCTATTTTTGTCCTGAAAACTGAGTAGGGCCAAAGTATGTTGCTGAACAACAAACTGTAAGTGGTCAAAATGGTAGTAAGATGAGTTTTGTAGAATACGAAGTACGTGAAAGTATAGAATGTTTTTCTTGGTAAAGTAGTGGCAAGTTTTTTTTTTTTTGAGAAAACATTTATTGCTCAAATGAATAACTAGTAACCTCCAGCATCTGTAAATTCTTTTAATTTTGTGGCTGAAGTCAGAAGTGCATTTCAGAGTATATTGGATGGCACTGGGCAACAGCATTCACTGTATTTTTAAAAATTCCCCCCCCCCCATTTTATTGATATGTATAAGCGTAAAATTTAAGGTTTACAATGAAGTTGAGCATTTAATGCACCTAAGTATCTTGTCGAGGTGACAAGGACATTCCCACTCTCCTTTTGTCCCTCCCCCTACCCACCCCTCCCTTCCCACCCTACTCCCCTGGTTCACTTTGTTTTTTGTTTTAAGTTCCATAAAGAGATACAAAAGAAGATTTTCAGAACTGTTTCAGGAAGTGGCAAGGGAGATGGGAAAGTGAAAAGAGAGGTATTATTTCAAGAGAGGTCAATGCAGTGTGTCTTTACTGTAGTCAATTAAAAATTAAATATCTGCATATAGTTTGATCACACCTTGTCTTTTGATTGAAAACATTTTTAGATCAACACTTCAGTACAAAAATACAGAATTACAGGGATTTTCCTATTTAAAAACTTGTTTAAATACTTGATAGTATTATGAGTGACTCCAAGGTCAATTTGACTTATACTTTTTGTGGCTGTCAGAAGTGTCAGATACTTCATTAAGAAACATAGTAAGTGGCAGTGCTTCCTGATTCATGATCCTGAGATTTTAATGCCATCTAGAAGATACATAGCAACATCCAGGTCTCTGATGAGTGAGTGAATGTCTGTGTTGTGTAATGTTGCTCTTATTTCTAACGAGAAGGCTTTAAATTTCTGACATTTTAAGAAATAGATTAAAAATATACTGACATGGGGCTAGAGGAATGGCAGAGCTGTTAAAGCTCTTGCCTTGGAAGCACAGGCCCTGAGTTGATTTCCCAGCACCAGAAAAAACTGGGTGTGGCGGTGCATGCCTGTAGTCACAGTACTCAAGGGAGGCTGAGGCAGGAAAATTGCAGTGAGTTCAAGGCTAGCCTGGGCTGTGTAACGAGTACAGAACCAGGCTGGGCTATAGGGCAAGACCCTGTATCAAAATATATGTATGTATGTGTGTGTGTGTGTGTGTGTGTGTATATATATATATATATATATATATATATATATATATATATATATGTATATGTATATATATGTATATGTATATATATGCTTATTCTGGAAGATCCTGAAACATTAAAAATTCTATTTGCAGGTTTTAAAATATGCAAATGAGAGGCTTCAAAAATTATACCTTCAACATTTTGGTATTGGTTTAATTTATAGACATGTAAAGAAAATGATATAGTCTGGAAAATACTTTAAAATGCTCAAAGTTTGGTAGATAAAGGAATAGTATTCCTGTGTAGTTTTGTTTTGTAAATTTAATAGTTATTGTCTCTTTTTATTCCTATGTCTTCAAATGTTAGGAGATGATTTTGGGGGAATTTTCTAATTTATGCTCACTGTTCATTCTAATTTCTGTAGTGACTGGTTACCATTACTCTTCCACACTTTAGATTTAATGATCATAGATTAGTATGCATTGTGTGCAAAAATAGATACTACTTTGTAGAAGAGACTGAGGCATAGGATGAGTAGATAAGTTTTGAAAAATAGCTGTTTCATTTGATACTGAGATCAAAAGGCAGGCACGATCAATCTTGATCAAATACATATGCATAAATACACATTTCATACCATGTGTATGTAAATACTTCTTCATGAATCCCAGGACAGAGTAGTGGATCAGACAACCGTCATTCCAAATTGCTTGTTAGGGTTGTTCGTGTGGTGGAGAGTTAAGTGACCCGGACATGGCAGGAGTAACATGGAACTGAGCACAGGGCAACCTGGGACGAGAATGCTCCTGCTTTCTTCCTCTTACTCTGCCTATGTGGAAATGTTTTATTCTCTACTTTGATAAGCTGCTGTTGTTAGTGGTGTTGCACTTTTCTGATGGGGGACGTGATAGAAATACAGGTAGAAAACTGTCTTGATATATGTTGCTACTTTTAACAAGCTGTATTTCTCTTTTGTGACATTACTGTGGTATTGTACAACGGGATGACTGTTTCCGTATGGTGTACTGCAAGCCAGTGGAATGCCCTGGCTATGGCCGGGGTTGTTTAGTAGGCTGCATTGCCTTGAGTCTCTTCTGCCAGCTGGGCGTGTGCCTAGTTTTCATTAGCCATTATATCCAAGTATCTTTTGAAAGCCTGATTTCAAATTTTTAGGAACTTTTGCTAAGAGACAACGTAAGAGAATTAAGAGACTTTTAAAACACAAAGATCACAATATGAAAGGAGTTGTCTTGGTGGAGGGGAGGTGATGAGGATGGTGGCTGTCCATTCAACAACGAGTTTTAGTGTCTGCAAAGATTGCCAAGGCCATGGTGAGGTTCATCGAGAAAACTGCTTCTTTGTAATTTTTTTAAAAAAATAACATAGTTAAAGTTCTGCAGGTCAAATAACATGTTAATTCCAGGGATAGTGCATACTACCTTAAACATTAAGACAATATTTTGGGGAAATGGGACTTTTAAAAAAAATTAAAATCAACATATTTCAACGATTCATTTTAAAAAGTATTGTGGAGCAATAGATGAAAACCTCACCTACTCGTTGGAATAGCATGCTAGAAGTACAGGTAGGAGTTCTCTTCATATTCATGTTCTTATACTTCCCTCTGAGAAGTTGTGACATATTTGATGCATGGTAGTGGTTTTATTTATTTTTTAAAAATTTAATAGGTGTCAGTCAAACATATTGCATACCTTTTTTTTATGACAGGGTCTTGCTCTGTAGCCCAGGCTGGCTTTGGACTCAAGACCGTCCTCCTACCTCAGCCACCTGAATACTGGGATTACAAGTGTGCACCACTACACCTGGCTTATGTGGTGCTGGAGAATTGAACTTGGGTGCTTAGCGCTTGCCTCTGAGCCATTCTTCCAGCTCCACATATTGCATATTTTTGCTTTTAACCTTTGATCCAAATTTCACCGAATACTACTCACCTCCTGAAATCTTGCACAATGCAGCTACTGTTTTTTTATATGTTCTTTCAGATATTTTATGTAAGTACATACTGTTTTTATTTTTTCAAAATTTTACACAAATAGTAGCATACTATACACATTATTCTGCCCCCTCTTATTTAATGATTTTTGGCAAATATTTTATGTTGTAAAAAATTGTAGAATATCACATTTTGTGGATATGTGGATATGTTTAACAAGGCTCTGATGACATTCAGGTCATTTTTATCATTGGCTACTGTGATAATACTACATTGAGTAACCTTATCCATATGTCATTTTGCATCTGCATATGTATTTTTATAAATTATCAGAAATAAAATTGATGAATGTTATTGCAGTGTCCTTGTGGCTTTACCCTGGCATTAACAATAGATGAGAATGCCTCTTATCCTTTCGTCTTGTATTTAGGGATGATATTGAACCTAAAAACTCTATCTAGTATAGTTTTAATTTGTACTTTTTAAACAGATAATTTCAAACATCTTTTCATTTATGTATTTAATTCTCATGTGTTTTCAGTTTTTTCTGAGCTCTTTGTCAATGATATGAAGAACAGTAAATACTTTTTTTTCCAATCTGACACTTTATTTCTTGGTTTTGTTCATGGTGGATTGATTTTTTGGGTCTTGCAGAAATTGTAGTCAGAGTCATCAGAATTTCCTTTCATGATTAGAATTTTGTGTAAGGAAGACCGTCACTCCAAGGCTATAAGAAAAACCTCTTACATTTACTTTTAACCTTTTTTTTTTTTTTTTGGTCTAAATCTTTGACCCTTTGGAACTTATTTTGGAGCACTAAATAGACCCAACTTTGTTTTTGTTTTTACAGATTGTTCTAACAACATTTGGTGAATTATTTATATATTCTTGAGACGATAACAGCATATTCAGATTCAGTTTTAATTAGAATATCCTTCAAATGTTTTTGAATGTAAGGGCAGTAAAAAGTAATAGAAAATATATTTTTCCCCAGTTTCTTGTTATCAAAACTACAAGTTACCTCTAGTCACCCACAAGTTGAACTTTCCCCAAACTTTTCTACTATATTGTTAGAGTTTAGTATAGGTTGCTCTCAAGGATTTTCTATCAAAACTTTTTAATTGGTGTGTGGAGTTACACATGCTTACATTTTCTGAAGTGCCTTAACTAGTTCACTGAAGAGCAAAATTAGGTAAGAGTAGAAAAGGTGAGATTCATCATCGTGCTTATTGACGTTGCTCTTGGGAAGTAGCTGGTTATGTTTCTCATTAGTTGTTAGGTTTCCAGTGGTCTACATAAAGTCCAAGTCAGGAGGTAAACAGCCAGGGCTTATAAGATGATTTCTTTACTAGCCAATTCACAGTTTTCTGGAGTGCTTTTTTGTTAAATATTTAACTTTCGTTAGGCCATTCTTTTCCAGTCCAGTTAACTCCACGTTTTCACTTGTGATGACCTATTTCTAGTATCAGAAAATAGTCACAGAACTTTTGGGTGTTTTATGTATGGTGACTAAGACAACACATGGCAAAAATATTTCTGGCAGTGAGACTTAAATTGAGTGGTATACACACGAAAACTGTTCACTTGAAAAAGCAGGTTCATGTTTGAGGTATACAGACTGGAAGCCATCATGCTTTTCCTAGCGATGTATTACTCATCTTTGCTCAGTGATTTTCTGTTATATCCCTTTTTTTTTTTTTACTAATTTTCTAGTTTGATAGGTGAAAATGTATCTTGTTTTTATAGTGTTTCTTATTAGTGAAGATAAATATTTAAAAGTATAGTTTATTTGTTCTTTCACCTGTCTCCTTTATCTGATTCTTTAGTTCTAATAACTCATTTATTGAGCAACTGCATCTCTCATGATTTAATAGACTTAGAATGAGGAGTACAGGTGTTTTAAAGCTGTGTTACAAACTTTCCTCCCTCTTCCAAAATTTTTAAGCTGTGATAAATATTCAAGACAAAATGTCTGATACAGTTTTTAAAGGTACAGTTCAGTAGTGTCAGGAGCACTCACATCCCTGTGCAGCCATTGCTGCCCTCTGCCCTCTGGTCAGTTTGATTCCTCCTTCCTCAGGCTTCAGAGTTCACGTGTGCTTTTGGAAGGTTGCTAGTTCCTGTTCATTTTGTTGGCTTGCCTGGGTGTGGAAGCACACTGCCTGGGTATGAAGTCTGAAAACCCTGTATTGACTGGCTTATTACTTGTAACAGAGGGACCATTATTCATTGTGATAGCTCATTAGCATTCATTTTGCTTTTCTTTAGACTTACTGTCTTGCCAAGATTGATGCTCTTCTGCTGTTTCATACCTGTAACATGGGACCTGAAGAGCTTTTGATGTGGCTTGTTGGTTTTAATGAGGCATGTCCCTCCTCAGAAACTTTTATTAGTGAGAATGGCAGCTGTGTGTCTGTTTCCAGGTTTGGGTACAGACAGATAGAACGAGCTGGATTTGTTGAGGCACAAGTAGGCCTTAGGGACTGGAACAAGGAAAGCAGAGGGACTGAATGAGGTGAGGTTTCAGAGGTAACCAGGCCAGGTGCCGCCATGCCTTGTGAAAGGTAGGTTCCTGTCGAGTAGAAAAGTGAACAGAAGTCTGTTGAAGGATTTTAACTGGAGCTGAGAAAGGGACTAGAGAGGTTAATGTATTTTTTAAAAATTACTCTGCTGCATGGATAAATGTATTATGTAGAAATAAGAATGAAAGCAGAAGTGTTGAGAAGTGTTTCGTGACAGTGTTTTACTAATTCACTTCTTTGATTTTTTTTTTTAACTAAATCCATATTGTGACCATCTGTAGTGCAGCTGAAGGATAACTGGCTAGGATTACTCCATGGGAAAGTGCAGTATGCCAGAATATATAAACCTTGGAACCGTGAGTTCATTGGTACCTTTCTTTAACTCAACTAATTGCAGGCTAAATATAGTTTGCATGTGAACCTCAAAAGTTCACTGTCAACTATCTTTGAACATCCCTGTGAGATTAATCAACTGTGATTATAAGTGGCTTAGTGAGTTCAAGAAGATATTCGTGTAAGTTAAATCGTTTATATCACTAAAGTAAATAAAAAGCAAAACATCTATTGGTTCCTCCTTACTGCAAAGTACCCTTTTAGCCACACCATGCTTTAGGTCAGTTCTTTTCTAGTATAAATTCATTGTATAGGTGAGGGTAGTGGTTTTTTTTGACATTTTTGACTCATATTCGTGTGTGTGTGTGTGTGTGTGTGTGTGTGTGTGTGTGTGTGTGTTACATATTTAACCAATCTCCTAAATTAAAACTGAAGGGGTTTCTCCTGGTCTGGGGAAGGGTCCTTCAGTACTGTGTTTGCTGTCAGCATTTAGCATGCTGAATTAGCTGGCACTTTGAGTACAGAGAGGTTGAGGATAGTGAATGGGCACCAGGAGAGCAAACTGGAAGGGAGTTGAGGCAGAAAGGGCTGGTTTTTGAAGTCTTCTGTTTCATTCTGTGGTGCGGTTTTGTCTTAATAATGAAGTGCTGTAACACTGAGTAAAGTGGATGTTGCAGGGAGCTCTGTATTTTGTTTACGTTGTGCCCACATCTGTTTTCAGCATGCTGCCATTTTCTTCAATGTGGAGAGTTAGAGTTTTGTAGGATTTTGTGTGTGTTGATGCCTGCATGAGTAGGCTTTGTAAGTTTGAAAAAAAAATTCATATAACATAGTTACCCTGAGTGTAAAACTTGAAGTCATTTCTTAGGTCCTTCAGTATGGTAAATGACTGACCCTAGATCTCTGTTTGACAGTGCAGTAACACAGCCTTTACTTTCTCAGGTTGTGGATGGGCCTCTCGTGGGCTGCTTGGAGGTGTGGCAGGGACATCTCTTACATCCTGCTCCTGTCTGCAGCCTTACCCTGAACTCTGCAGATGGCCCCGTTTTCCTTGTCAGCCTGTGCTTCTTCATCTCCCTCCCTTGAGTAGCTAACTAAATGATGATACTGCTGCAAGCTCCTCCTTCCTAAGCTTGGAGCTTCTCTCCCTGGCTGCCCTGATTCTCCAGCCGCCCAGGCTCGGCACCCTCGCCACCTTTCACTCCGTCTTCTCCTGTCTCTCATGTCCCTGATGTGCTTGCTGGGACACCATTGTTCAGCTTTGTAACCTCAGATTGTGTAGCGTGACCTGCCTTTTTGTTGTTCTCCTCGTTACCCCCCTGTAGTACAGGTGTTAAGTCTTTGGATTAGTAGTGGGAGCAGTCTCACTGATCACCGTAGGGCCAAGCCCACCCCTCCTTTCCAGCGATGGGATTAATCTTATTAAAACAAACCTTCGCTATACCCAGCTCAGAATCTTCAGTGGCCCCTTCATGTTCCCTGTGGGCTGGTTTTTCACACATCCTTTCGATATATCACCTTAACACAACCTCTTTTTCTTTTGCATCCTCTGTACCCAGAATGTCTGCTGCACTGTTCCCTGAAACTCACCTGCCTTTTCAATCCTGTATTTCAGGTTCTAGGTGATGGGATGTTATCATCTTTTGGAAACTCACAACATATTTTCTGTGTGTCTAGGAATCTACCACTCACCATATTGTCCCTTCATCATTGCCTGAGAGACATCAGGGCAGCGTGGCTCACGGCATGGGCGCTGGTGCCACTGGCCTGCACTGCGTACCTCCTGCCTCTTGCTGGCACTGGATTTTGAACTGATTTTTTAACCTCTCTGGGCTACATTTTTCTTACCCATAAGAGCAGTAGTAATACCTGTCTTACAGGTCTGTTGTGAGGAATAAATGCATAAATAGATATTTAAAATACTTATGGTGCTGCTTAATACTGTAGAGATGTTTACTATTATTTTACATATTTTAAAAAGATTTCTGCTACTCCGTAGCTCCTTAAGGGAGAGGAGGATCTTGTCTTCGTCCCTGCAGAAGCTAACCTGGTGCCATAGGCAGCATTGTTTTAAAAAGGTATTTATTGAATGAAATTGGAAATTTATTGAAAAGCCTACTTGTGCATTGACAGCTCCTGTGGACCAGGACCCCTTTAGCTTATACTGGGTAGTTTCAGCAGCTGTAAGGTGAGTTCAGTAAGTTTTTTTCTGAAATAATTCAATAGCACCTAGCACTGTATGCTGTTGCCTTATTATATGTTTTAGATTTAAAATAACTCCATGATTTAGGAAGAGATATTTTTTAGACAGAATTATACAAAAATCATGAACTAGTGAAAATTTGAACACTAAAACACAAGACACAAACTACTGTGCTTACAATTCTCCCCCCACCCCACACCCAAAATACTAAGAACTGTTGGGTAAAAATTTTCATGTAACGAAGACAACATTTTAAGTGAACATACGTGAGAGAACTATCCAGTTGTGTACATTTTTTTCCTAGAACACTACTTCTAAGCTAGGGATTTTTAACTTCTGCATTTGCCTTTTCTGTGATACTTGTGACTGAGACCTGAATAAATGATGTACAAAGTAAAAGTTTGCTGCTGATCTTGATCTGTTAAACTTGAACACATTGTGAACCATACTAATGATGCTTCCAGTTTAAATATTTGACATCAGTTTAGCTATTAGCTTTATTTTATATGATTTTTGAAGAAATGATGAACATCATTGGGGCAGATATTTCATATGAATTTCATTGATTTGTTCAGGACTTTTAATAGGGGCTTAAAGCTCGAAAATTAGACAACAGATGAAATACAGAATAAATGTTTGATTTCTGTGGGGAAAAGGAAAGAAATCTTTAAATACAGGCTTAATTTTTCCAGCTGCAAGAGGAAGAAAGTTGAGTTTCCTCCAGTTAACAAAAACCTGCCTATACTAAGATAATTTATTCCATTTGGTGATAGCAAGTAAAGTCGCACGCTCTGCCCCCAGGTTTCACAAGGGCTCTGAAGCACTGGACAGAATCACTTGAACTGTTCCGAGATTTCTGTTGTAACAGTTAATTTGTTTCCAGTTTATCACATTTCCACTTTAAGTCCAGTGTATTATCTTTTATATTTAATGTAGTTGAAAAGTGATTTTTAAAGTTTTTGTGTTAAAATGCTATTTTAAGATTTATCTTTATAATTGTGTCACAAATTTATTTAAAAATTTTAAATGTTTAGGTATTTTAAGTATTTATAGTTGAACTCAAAAGCAGATACACCCAAAAATCTATAAGATGGTTCTACAGTGGATCAGTATTTAAGTGAAAGGAGAACAGGTATCAAGTAATTGTGATGAAATATTCACACATGACCTACTCATCAGCTTGCCAAGTCTTACTTCTGTTTCGTGTCATTTGTCTTCACAACTTTCTTGTTGAAATTCAGATAAGTTTATGTTGTAGGCTTCTGTGTTTTCTCTGCTTTAAAATTTGAAGTGCAGAAAGAAAGATCATTATTCTAGACTATGCTCTCTCCCTTTCTTTCCCCTAATTGAAGAAAACTCTTGGGCGTAACTGGATGATTTACAAATCTATTAACAGTGACAACTACATGAAAGTTCCTATAGTTTTGGTGGAAATGATTTAATTTTCTTTCTCTTTTGCCATGCTAACTTAGTCTAGATTTGTAGATTACCAAATAGATCCCCACAGATTTCTAGAGGCTTTCCACTTTATGTCGTCTCTCTGTTTTCTGTTTTTTTTATTTACATTAAACCTTAGGAAATCTTGAAAGGAACTAGGAGGTAGAATTGTCGAAACAGTAACCTTCATGCTACTGTTACTTGAAAATTATTGACTATATATATATTTTTTGTAAAATTTGCCATTTTTTATCTTCAAATTACATGTCTAGTTTGCCTGTATTAATTAGCATGCCTTTATTATAGTAACTAGCTTTGCTGAAGCGAAGTCTTTGTCAAGTATGGTAGTCATGCTTATTTGAATTTACTCAGTTTTTCAATTTCTTATGACTTATTAGTTTCAGTGACAAATCTAATACGTCTTGTAAGCCTAGCACTGTGAAAATACAAGGGAAGTTTAATGTGTTCCTTACTTTAAAAAGCTGGCAGTTTTATTGTGAAGACAGATTTTGTTGGATAAGTTTGTGGAGACAAATTTATGTGTAGGAAATAACTATAAAAAAATTGAAAGTTGGGCCAAGTGCCGAATGACTGAAATACCAGCACTCTAAGAGGCTGGGGCAGGAGGATCACACATTGTAGCCCAGCCTGGCAATTTAGCAACTTAGTGAGACCCTGTCCCAAAATCAAATATGGAAAAAGGGTCCAAATGTATTTATGTGTGATGGTTCAATTGCTAGTACAGCAAAAACAAAGCAACAACAACAAAACCCAAAACCTAGTAGAATAAATCATGAAAAATTGTGTCGCAAGCTGTAGCCTGTACATGGAAGAAAAGCTACGGGGACTCAGAGGAAGAGGATTAGGCCTACTGAGTTAGGGAGGACTCTGCAGCGAGGCCTCAGCACATTCCTTCATGTGAGCTTGGTTAACGAATCCAACCAGTCTCCGTTTTTCCATCTGTTAAGTTGGGGTGATAATGTAACCAGCCCACTAGGATTGTCAGGATTTATGGCCCTTTCACTGGGATTTCTTGAGGAAATAGGCTCTGATAGCCTGTAGCCTCTGTTACGTTAGTGGATTGACTCTTTTCCCGTCTCTGGAATGGCACCAGCCATGGATCCTTCCTGGGAGATTTGAGGAAACAGCCATTCCCATCATTTTCTGTCCGCGGTGGTTCCAGAGAGGAGGCCCTTGAATAGGGCCTGAAAGCTTTAACTGTCATTGTTGGATTGTGAAAAAAGGAGAAGTTTTAATTAGAGGTAAAGGGTTTCTAGGCAAGAGAAGTCAAAGTTGTCAAAGTGTTTTCCATCTCTGATCAGTGTTCCATTACTGTGTCCCGTATACCAAACGGGGCCAGGCAAATTAGCACCTTGGTCATCTATCTGATAGGCACTGAACATCTAAAAGGAAGATTATGCATAGAAGAAAAGTGCTTCTTCATAAGCATGTATCTTGTATTGAAGTCATTAAAAATTTAATATGTTGAAATAGAGAAGAAGGTTTTTTTTTTTTTTTTTTTTTTTTTTTTTTGAGACAGGGTCTCTCTCTGCAGCCCAGGCTGGTCATGAACTCACTATGGAGCCCAAGCTGGCCTTGGACTGAGTCCTCCTGGCTCAACCTCCAGAGTGCTGGGATTACAGGCGTGCACACCACCACACTCAGGGTACTTAACGTGTGATGTAGTGCTTGCTAGGCAAGCACTTGAATCATTGATCCATTCCACCAGCCCTGAGAAAAAGATTTCTTATAAGCAAGAGTTGGTAACTGGAAATTAAACATGTAGCACAATGTGTATAAACCAAGATTGTTTTGTTGTAAATGAAGGCAAGTTGGGGTGGGGGCACCTATTCCATTTATCTACTGAGCTATGTAAGTGTACCTAAATTATTTACTATATAGATTATTGATAATGTCGTGCAAGGTTTCATTGGTTTATCAGCCCAGAGTGCATGTGTTCGTACTCTTATGTTTTTGTCTCTTTTTCTCTCATAGAAGCACATAGTTTCAATATGGTATTTGTAAATTTATATAACTTTGGTATAGGGGAGATGCCTACCAAGTTTAAGAATTGTTTGTCCTACAGTGGACTCCAAGCTGATCTCTCCCGGTCCCAGCACCCGGTGGTTCATCCTGCTTATCACTTTCTGGTCATTTTCATCTGCTCCACTCGACCCTCGCTCCAGTGCTCACTCTTCCCCCGGCCCAGCCTTTGGAACCAGCCGGATCTTGCAGGGAACTTAAAGAGTTACAGTTCAATACCATGGGATTTTGTAGTCAGGAGGTTGTGGCCAGCTGGGTGCTTATGATTCAGTGCTTTACTGCAGTGATCGATTCCTCGCCATCTACTCCGGACTACTTTTCTTTCTTTTTGCAGAGTCATTGCTTTGATGACTGTAGGCTTTGGACTGACTGTCACATGGGGTGACATTTATGAAGTCCCATCTGTTGACTGTTAATTCACGCTGAAACTCCCCCATGCCAACCACTTTCCTAATAACTGCTGCTTGTCACAGTTTTGTGTTTTCTCTTGACTATATTTTCCTTTTTTGCCTACAGTGGCATCCTTATTCCTTTTGTTGCTACTGTGGCAACCTCAGGGTGAGGGAGTTTTGTTGGTTGGCTCTATCATCTTTGAAATTAAGGTAGAAGTGTTTGTTACCTGTTGATAATGAAATGAATTGTGACTCATAGAGAATAAGAAAAATTGATAATGGCTTAAGAGGAACAAATATATAGTTAACTAAAAATGAGCATAAGGATTGTTGAACAGCTGTAGAGTAAGTTTGTGTCTGGTTCTTTAACATTTAGGAGAGGCACATGGACTCGTAGTCAAGTGCTTATACAATGCTTTTTAAGGGTTATTTTTCATAAGGAGTTAAAGGCTGCTTACAAAAATGTATCCAGACAAAGTTAAGTGTGTATTGTGGCAAGATGGCACAAGACTATAATCCCAGTGCTTGGGAAGCTGAGGCAGAAGGGTTGCCATGTGTTCAAGGCCAGCCTGGTCTCTATTGTGAGCTCAGGACCAACATGGGCTACAGATGGTAGTTGAAATGGTTAGTAAGAATAGTAATAGTACTTAAATGCTTAATGAGAATAAGAGCTCAGAGTGAGAATAATATACCCATAGTGGAAATGATAAAGCCTAGAAATGAATATGTTATTTTTGAACTTTCTAGCCAATGAAGAATGGAAAGAAGTGATTCCCAGCCTGTAAGATATAAAACAAATGAATTTCTTAGACAAAGCATAAGAATTTTTGGTATGGGGATGTGTTTACCTAATGGAAAATGAGGAAAAATATCTTAGTTTCAGAAGAATTAGCTCCAGGGTTGTTGGGGGAATCAGTCTGGACTTTTTTTCTTTTTTCTTTTTTTGAGACAGGTCTGTGAGTGAGTCAAGGTTGGCCTTAAACTTGGAATCTTTCTACCTGAGCATCTTGACTACTGGTTTAACAGGTGTGCACTACCATAACCACTGACAAATCAACCTTGATTACAGGAAAGTTACCTGAGCTTTATTCTCTCAGGTGTAGATCTTGTAAAGAGAGCAAAATTAGACTTGATTTGAACAATAGAATAAGATTAACCCCATTAAAAAAGAAAATATAGCTTGTCTTAACAGCTGTGGGAAATATTTTTATATTCTACGTATCTTAAAATGTCAGTGTGTCCCTGGCTATCAAGGGATTCAGATGTATTTTAGCTTATCTCAGACTCAGATTGTCAGAACATTTCCAGGTATCAAGTATTTTCATCAGAAATGAAAAAATAGAGAGTACTTTCTTTGAAAATTACTCTGAAAGAGCCTTGGTTTTTAAAACCCATCGAATGATTTGGTGAGCTCAAAAATGCAGGGTGGCATTCCTGTAGGGAACTGTAGGTAGTGTG
Source organism: Ctenodactylus gundi (assembly GCA_004027205.1). NCBI lineage: Eukaryota > Metazoa > Chordata > Mammalia > Rodentia > Ctenodactylidae > Ctenodactylus > Ctenodactylus gundi. The sequence continues at coordinate 373,884 of PVKB01000174.1, forward strand.
GTATGGGAGTATGTATTGTATGTCTGACTCCAGAAGCTGAAATTTAAACACTTGTCTAGAGAGGCAGAAAGCCTCTTTTTTATGACTTCAATATGTATATTTTAAGATGTGATTTTTTTGTATTTTTTCTTTGTATATATTTTCAATATATATTCATTAAGCTATTGATTATATACAACTTGGAGAATTAGTACCTTATGCATTTTGATCTTTTTTTCTAGTTCTCCTTTCCCTTTTCTACCCTTTTCTTGCTTTTTCTCATTCTCAGATCCCCTTCCCATCTCCAAGAAGTCTGTTTCCCTTTCCTGTTTGTTCTTTTGGTTGTTTATATTTTGAGTTTCTTAATGTAAGTGAGACTGTGAGATACTTTTGTGTATGATTGACTAAGCATTAGATTCTCAAGTTATATATGTTTCTTACAAATAATTCAAATTTATCTTTACTATAGTGTAATGCTCCATTGTGTATATATGCCACATTTTCTTTATTATCTGTTGACACTCACATGGGCTTTTCCTAGGATTTAGCTATTGTGATTTGTGTTGACTGTAAACATGAGCATGTATCACTGTAGTATCATGTCTTAGGTCTTTTGGAAAGATGCCCAGAAGAGTATTGAATGGGATTTTTATTTTAGTTATCTAAGGAATGTTCCTACTGGTTTCCATAGTTAGTGGTCATACTGGGTTACAGTCTGACCAGCAGTGTAAAAGTGTTGCTTTTCTCCCGTATCTTTGCCAACTTTTTTTTTTTTTGAGCTCTTGGTAATAGCTATCCTTGTTGGAGAAAGATGATATCAGTGTATTTGGATTTTCATATTTGTATATTTAGTCAAAGGTGTTGAACAGTTTTTCATGTACTAATGGGCTGTTTGTATTTCTCCTTTTAAGAAGTGTCTTTTCTGTTGTAATTGCCCTATTTTATTGGATTTTTTATTTTACAAGTTTTTTTTTAGTTCTTTGCATTTTCTAGATATTCTCTCAGGAGTAGCTGTTAAGACTTTTTCTTATTTTTTGGGCTAGTTGTTTACTCTCTTGATTCTTCCTTTGCTATGCAAAAGTTTTTAATTTGCTGTAACTCCATGCATTGAGTCTTGGTATTATTTCTTGTATATTTGGAGTTCCGTTAGTAAAGACCTTTCCTGTACCTAGATCTTCTAGAGTTTTATCTATATTATCGTCCTTCAGGTTTAGTGTTTCTCTTTTAATGTCTTGTATTTTGAACATTTTGGTTTGATTTTAGTACACAATGAAAGAGAAAGGCCTAGTTTGATTCTTCTGCAAAAACATAACCAGTTTTCCCAGCACCGTTTGTTAAAGAGGCTGTCCTTTCTCCCATGAATGGTTCTGGCCCTCTTTGTCAAAGATCAAGTGACTGCAGGTGCCTGGGGTTGTTTCTGGATCCTCAGTTCTGTCTCTGGCTGTCCTGACTTTGTGGCGGTGCTGTGTAGTTTTAGTCACTGTTGCTTTGTTAATACAATTTGAACTCCTAGACTGTGGTGCCTCCTGCTGCTCAGGATTGCTTTAGCAATTCTGGGTCTTACCTGGTCCCATATGTATTTTAGATTTTTTTCTATTTCTGTGAAGAATGCTGTTGGCATTTTGATTAGTGGTGTATTATAATCTATTGATCTATTTCAAGTATTATCATCTTAACAATGTTGGTTCTGCTTATCCAAGAACATGGATGTCCTAACATTTTCTGAAGTTGTTTTCAGCCTCTTTCTTTACAGTACTCTAGTTTTTGTTGTAGAGATCTTTCACTTCCGTGGATAGGTTTATTCCCAAGTATTCAAATTTTTGTAGGTATTGTAAGTGGGGCTGAGAAATCTTAACTTTTTAGGTTTTTAATCTCAAAACTAAGAGCTTTTACATTAACAATAGCCCTGTTTTTTGCCTTTTTTTTTTTTTACATTGACTTAGGTCAGTTTTCTAAGATTAGAAAATATTAAATAAGATTTAAATAAGGTTAAAATATTCTTTCATGCTGTTAAATGTATCAACCAAGTCGAAAGTGTTCGTTATAATTAGTTTGAGGATCAAATATGAGATTCTGTTTAAGCAGGTTGCTGCTTTTCTCAGTAGTGACCAGGCACCAATACCCAAGTAGCAAAGTAGGAGTGAACCCCTGAATTGTTTCATTTGATTCATTGAATGAAGGACTGAGCTTTGCTGAGCTAGGTACTTACGGTAGAAATAATGATGCTGTCATATTCCCTGCTCCTAGAGTTCTCTAAGGTTTTTGATTCTATAGGAAAGCCAGTTTCATTACAGTATGAGAATTTGAAGGAATTAGAAGCTAGAGAATAATCCTGTGAAGAATCAGATATTTAGTTAATTTAAGGAAGTTACTTGGGAAAGGATCTCTCAGGAAGAAGAAAGTGCAGAGATGTTAGACATGCAAGGATGCATGTGTGTGGGAGTGCGTGTGTGCGCACACTCACAGGGATGGGGGGAGGGAGAGAGAGAGATCTTTGATGTAACAAGAATATACCCTGTGATAGTGGGGGAAAGGGAAGGAGTGAAGCCAGACGCGCTGAAAGGGCCTAGAGTAGAAAAGGGTTTTTGTGCTAGCTTAGGAGCTTGGCTTCCTCCTGAACACTGTAGGAGAAGGTGGGAAGATTTTAAATTGAAAACATGGGTTATGCGTGCATTTTAGAAAGATGCTCTGTCATCTTGAAGTTAAATGTGGGGAACAATATTATTTGCCACTACACTATCAGGGAAACAATTAGTAGGCTAGAAGTGACGGTTATTTTTAATGAATGGATTAAGAAAGGGACAGTTAAGAGCAAAAGGAAGAGGGGGAATCACATTCTGGAGTCAAGGTGGAATAAGCTTTGGCTCAGAATAAGATGGCGTGTGAGATGACAGAAGAAAGAAACTGGAGGTTTTGGTTGATGCCTTCTGTGGGATTAAAGAGATTCCTTTATAATTTTAGTTAACTAAGTTTATTTGTAATAAGTTTAAGTTTACTTGTTGAGGTGATCATTTTTGTTTCTTTTTAAACCTGACACATAAAACTTAACAGATTTTATAATACTAAAACTCTCATATTGTGATAAACCCCACGAGGTCCATGAAGTCTTTTTTCATTTGCTACCAGATTTATATTCTTTCTTTCATTATTTATTTACAGGATCTTACTCTGTTGTCCAGGTTGGTCCTGACCTCACTATGTAGCCCAGAGTAGCCTCAGACTTAGGGCAATTCCCCTGCTTTGGCCTCCCAACTGCTGGAATTACAAGCATGTGGCACTATACTTGGCTAGTTTTGTTTTTGTTTTTGTTTTTGTTTTATGTGTGTGTGTGTGTGTGTGGTGTTGGAGAATTGAGTCCAGGGCTCTTTGCAGTGCTAGGCAAGCACTGTAATTACTGAGCTACACCCCCAGGCCCTAGTTTTGTTTTTAAAAGGGATATTTGTAGTGTTTATCACAGAAAATAGCTTGTAATTTTCTTTTTCAGAGAGAGAGAGAGAGAGAGAGAGAGAGAGTTACTAAGGACTTACCCTGGACCTATGTTAGTACTGAATTACATCCTCAGCCTTTTTTGTTTGTTTGTTTTGTTTTTTTTGTAACATAGTCTCACTAAGTTGCCCAGGCTAAGCTTGAATTTATGTTCCTCCTTCCTCAGCCTCCCAGAGTGTTGGGATTCCAGGTGTGTGTCATCTTACCCAGCCTCAAACTGCTTTTGTGATTTTGATTTCAATTTTACTAGCACCTTAAAATAAATTAGAGAGGTAAAAAATGCTATCTGTGTAAAATCTTTAGGAAAATTTTCAATTAAACCATATTTTTAGTTACTGGCAGTTTGGTAGAAGTTTGCATGTAAAAGGATCTAGGTCTGCTTTGTAAATGTGGCCTTAAAGTTCAAAAATCCTATTTTATAATTTGCTGTATATGTGATTATATTCACCTTTGGTTCTTGATATTTGTTTTTGTTTCTCATTTTCTTCATTACATTTTCCCAGTGTACATAGGTAGTCTTTAAATTTTTTAAATTGACACATACCTACTTACGGAGCACTAGGTGATAACTGTATGCATAAATACTTTGTATCGTGGTCTAATTAGTGTAAAGATGCCTGTCTCTATAAACATTTATTATTTCTTTGTGACAAAACACTTGAAATTCTTGCTTTTGAGACATACAGTACATTATTGTCTATAATCATCCTACCATGCAATGAAACACCGCATTTCTTCCATCTACCGGTAATGTAGATCATTCGAGCTGTTTCTGTAGATGACATAGTGATAGAAACGATTCCTCTTTCCACTTCTAATATTTAGTATTTTCATCTCTTTTAGAGTTTCTTGTAAATATTATATCGTGGAGTTCTGGAGGAGGTGCTGTTTTATGGCTCTTGACAGGTGAATTTGGTATATTTATATTTATTGTGATTATAGGATGATTGATCAAAACTTATTTTCCTTCTCGCTTTTTGGCCTGGTTTTGTTTTGTTGTTGTTTTGTTTTGTATTTCTCCATGCTGTGTCTTGTAACCCCAAATTGCCTTATTTTTCTGAATTAAGTTTTTTGGATTTGGGCTTGCTTACCTATTCTGTTTTTATTCCTGTTTTCAAGTTTTGAAGCTCTATAAATTTACATTCTTCTGACTTCTGATTTCTTTTTTAAAATCAGTGTAACAAAACCTAAAATTAATATCATAAAACCCGTAGCCACCTGAGAAAATACAAAAGGTCTACTACATTTTAACAGTAAATTACTACCCATAATTTACATACATGTTGTCTCACACAATTTACATGCTATTGTCTATAATTTTAACTTCAGTTTTAAGCCTTCCACAAGCCTGACATTATTGTGTGGACACTATTTGTTTTGCTCCCACTGCATAACTTACACCATTTCTTAGCTTACTGTTTAATCAGATCATCGAGACCTTTATGACGGAATATTGTTGCTTCTTTGTAAGTAAGAGTTGTAGGAGCTTCTCTAGTAAATCCTAGATAGCAGTAGACTTTTCTGTTATCTTAAAATGTTTTTGTTTTATGTTAACTCCTAAAAGATCTGAGTACGCAATTCTGAGTTGGATCTGTTTTTTTCTGAAACAGCAGGACATTTTTGAAACATCTTTGTGATGAAAAATGTAATCAGAAGTTTAACATTTGTTATGTATGGGCTTAATTAAAACTGTATGCTGTATAAATAATAACCTGCACAAAATCTGTATTGTTACTGACAGAATTGCTGTACACTTAAAGACTGGAGTATAACTAAAAGGACCTTCTATTTGTGTGTGTGTTGGTGACTAACTTTCACTTTATAGGTAGGAGCTCTAGTAATTACTGTTGTTCAGGACTTGGGGTTTTTAATTTGCTTATATTAAACCTCATTTTTGAGAAAATTTGAGCCTTTGTTAGTTCTTGGTGACAAGAGAGCAGCCTACCTTCATACCATTCTTTTTAGTCTTGTTTTCTAGCTGTTGACTTGATTGAAGTTAGTGTTAAGAGGATTTATGCTACAAGTTATGTTTGTTCCTTATGACTTCTATAAGTGGTAACAGGAATAGGGTGATGGCTTCCACATTCGTAGAATCTGTATGTATTACCCATGCTGTATATATCAGGTATCTTGAGTCTTTTAGGTCTCAGTAGTTCCACCTTACTTCCATTTTATAAATGAAGCTGAATTTGGAAGTTGTTTGCTTGTAAGTGACTTCCCAAGGTATCGCAGTATGTAAGTGTTGGGACTGTGAGTCAAAACACAGACACTCATTCAGATATTCTCTAAAAGTCTAGCGTCCCGTAAGTGGCGCTGCCCTTCGTTGTCAGCCCTCCCTATGCGTCCCCGTGGTTATGTAGACAGCTGGACGGTAAGTGTGAGAATGCCCCTTTCCTGATAATACTGCTGTGCTGTTATTTTTGTAGGGCTGCAAAGGCCTATATTTAGATTTACTTCTAGAGTTTGAGACAGATGTGCCACAAAGCATTACATATGTTTGTCACAATTACTAGTTTCATGTTTAAAATTTTCTGTTACTATCTTCTTTTCCCATTCCCAACTCCCATCCTAGACTAATAATAATAAGTAGTAAGTAATAATAAATAGATGTGCTTTTTTCCTCTTGTAGACTAACTGAAATAACTTTGATACCTATATAAAATGTTAAATGGACATTATTTACCACTGGGTTGAGAAGCATGTAAGATAGGCTAACATGGGGATTAGAGGGCTGTTTAAAGCCTTGAAGAGTTTCACAGTAAGAAATGGAAATCTTGGTACTTTTTAATATTTCCAGAGTTGACTATAGAAATCATTTCAAGCTCTCAGGCTAACTAAATCTCAAAACAATTTAGTACTAGTTATTTGAATTTCTCTTACATTTGTTTTTCAATTTCAAACTTTCTGATACTGGGTTTCTTGTATTAATATGTTAAATGGCTGAGATTTGTATATGCTGACGTATTCAGCTTAAGAAAAATGGAGTTAGAAATAAAATTACATGAAATATTACGTATGTAAAATTGTGCTTAATTTAAGGTAGTATGGGCTGTGCGTGTAAAAATACTGTAGAGGAATGGAGAACCACTTTAATAGAATGTGAGGTGTTGGCGCCATCTATTGTTAGGTAGGAATAATTTCTCAATGTGCGTTTGGGCTTTTCCCAAAGACAGATTCCATGTCCTGTGTGTTACTGTGGGTCTCCTCACCTAGCTTACCACTGTGTAGAATTCAGATGTTTTGGACTGTTCAGATGATACACTGTCTATGTTTGGAGTTGTCGTTTTTGGAGATCTTTATAATCTCTGTCAAAGTCATGACAGGCTTTCTATAATTTCCTTCTTGCTCAAGATTTAAAAATAAAGCTCATTGTGCTAACTTTTCATATAACGTGGTAATTGCCTGACCACTGTTACAAAGACCACTGTATTAAATTAGAATTTAAATTGAATCTCCCACTTAAACTTCAAAGACTGTCGATGGGAAGTCATGATAGTGAGTGCTCAGATATACACAATATTGAGTCATTTAGGAAAAACATGTGTTGAAGCGAAATAGTTACCATTCCGATGTTTAATTTCTTAATGGAAAAGATATTAAAAATGATTTCATATCATGTATTAAGAGGATACATTTTAATGTTAGACTCCCTAAGTTTAGGTACTAGTTTTCCACTTGTTCCATTTGTGGTCTTAAGCCATCAACCTTAACTTCTCTGAACCTCAAGTGTTTTCGTCTGTAAAGGAGCAAAGTAACAATAGTATTTAACTGTTGGCATTATTGTAAAGCGTAAGATTATTCTACTAAAGCATTTAGCAGAATATCTGGCACATTAGTAAGCACTCAGCAAATATTAGTTACTATATTTTATTGTCAGTATTTGTATTAATGTTATATTTTCAAAGTGGGTGTGTTTCAATAAGTTTCTTTTAGTAACTAGTATCTTTTTAACCAATATTATCTGACATAAAATATGTTCAAAAATATAAATGTCTGCTGTTTGTTTTTGCAAATCATTTAGAGTAAGGCACAGTGTGGCAGACTGGAAAGAACAACGAAGAAAGGGCCCTTAGGTCTGAGCTCTGTTAGCTACTTGCTCAGTAATCTGTAGTAAATTACTTAACCTTTCTAAAGCTCAGTTTCTTCATGATTTGTGTGAGGGTCAAATCATATAAACATGATGCCATCATTTTTGGCCCTTAATAGATTAACAGCATAAGTGTTACTTCGTGTTCTTAATAAAAACATACTACAAATTTACTAATATATAATTATATTTACAGTTTTGCTGTATTTACTCACGGTAAAATAAACAGATTCTCAGTATGCTTTTTTTTTTGAAAGATGCTGAGGTTTGAGAGCAATACAAAGAAACTGTGATACAAGGAAAGTAGTTGAGAAATTGGATATGAGTGCATGAAGTTTTTTAATTTGAACGATGGTCCCGGCAGTAGTATTTGTATCACAGGATCTGGACCTCCTTTATTTCACCGTTGCTAAATAAATTATACAGAAATGTTTTGTGGGGTAAAACATAAAGGATGCCTTTTTTACATTGGATCCAGACTGCAGGTCTACTGCTGAATTTACTGTCCTAATGTTTTTGGTAGTGTGGCCTCTAGGATATAAAGAAAAGAAATCCATTCATGGATAATTAGAAATATTTGTGGGTTTCATGTCACCTACCAGCATTATAAACCAAGGCTCTTGGATGTATCCAGGCTTCAGGATATGCAGAGTGGAGTTCAGGGTTTTGGGGTAGCAGATGTATATTGGGTGTTCTAAACCAGAGCCGATACCAGTAAATATTTGAATGAGGGGAAGTGTTCGCATCACAGTTAAACTGACTACAACTAGTGTTCTTATCATGTACTCTGAAGTTCTGGGTTCAGTTGTCAATGCAGTTCCCTCCTGTGTCCTTTGGGGCTTTGCTGTGTCAAGATGGGTCACCACTTGCCATCTTTAATGGTTTTGCACTTTATTGGCAGCGGGTGTGAGCCAGCAGTCAACCACGTGTACCTCAGCACCCCGCAGCCGCATCCTCTCATCTTCCTCTTCGCCCATTCTATCAGCCATCTTGTCTCTGTTGGCTGTTCCTTCTGTCTCACCACCCTGATAACAGTCTGAAATTACCCTGCAGAGGCTGACTTTCTAGCTGCCAGGCCTCAGTGACTGGATACTTGCGTTCTCAGCTCATTTGATTTCTTGTGGGTGGCATTGGTGCCTCTTACTTCCTGGCTCCAGGGAGCAGTCTCGGCACGCTCGCCCTCTTGGCCTGTCCTTTTTGGTCTCTTTTACTGTTGATTTCTTTTTTCATCCCCAGTCCTCCTAAATGTGTTTCCCTGGGATCTGTCATTTGTTGTCCCCTTTTTTTCTCTGCACATCTTTGCATTCCAGGGACCCTGTCTGTCCCTAGGCTGCTAACAGTTGCGTGTCTCCATTTGAGATTTATCATGGAACCCCAGTAAAGTCACTGGCAGTGCAAGACGGAGATTCTGTGTGCTTTGGGCCCTCGTGGTCCTCATCTGTCACACTGTGAACTTTCTCTTAGTGAACAGAGGATCTGTGTGAAATAATCCACAGCCCCAACAATTGTATAAAAGCACATGATTGCGAAGGAAACCGCCTCAAGGAGTTACTCCCCCACCCTGCCCCTTAACTCCTATATAGAAACTCTGGAGCTGCCCCCCAGTGTCCGAGATTCCTTGGGCAGTGTCACTGTAACTGAGTCCCTCATTTACTCTCTGTTTACAGGATCTGGACCTCCTGTATGTCACCATCCACCGTAGGTGCCAGGACGCACGGTCTAGCGTGGTCTGTGACTCCCAAGTCATCTCAACCCCCTCCTTCTGTTGTCGATAGCCAGTCCTGAGAGCACTATAGCTTCAATTGCTTTCATCTCTGATAAAATTTATGTTGTAATTATTTGATTAATGCCTGTTTCTTCATTGCAATCTTTATGTCCCGAGTACTCGCCACCGTTTTATTTGTCACCAAGTGCTCAACTGATATTTTTATTTGTAGAACTGAGTCTATCAGCAGTCACTAGTTCTCAAGGAATTAGTAGTGTTGCCCCATTGTCTTAAAAATGCTGACGCTTTAAGCTGGGTGGGATGGCTTACACCTGTAAGTCCAGCATTCGGGAGGCTAAGGCAGGAGGATGCTTCAAGGCCAGCCTGGGTTACATAGTGAGCTAAGGACCAGTGGGTCAAGACTGTCCGAACAAACAAAAACGATAGGTTTTATCACCTTAATTTTTAAAAGCTGTGTTAATGGATGCTAGGTTAATGTCCTGAAGTGAAATACTTTAAAATCTTTTTTAGTTGCTTAATTAAAGCCAGGTTTTTGGGACTGGAGGAATGGCATAGCATTTAAAGCACTTGGCCTTGCAATCCCTAGGCCCTGAGTGCCAGAACCACATGAAGCTGGACATGGTAGCACATGCCTGTAATCCCAGCACCCAGGAGGTTGAGGCAGGACTGCTGTGAGCCCAAGGCCAGCCTGGTCTACATAGTGAGTTCAGGACCATCCTAGGCTACGGAGCAGGACCTAGTCTCAAAAAAACAACTAAGTTTTTAACGTATATGCTATTGATGCATTTTGGAACCTGTAAACTTTTGATCTCTTCAGTTAAAAAAAACGTCGAACATTTATATCACTTCTATCATTAGTCTCATTTTTCATATTTAATATTTCACAGCATTATATTTGTTTATTGGATGCTTATTTTCACATTTGTTAAACAAAAAACTCCATCTCCCATTTGTTGTTATTTTTGAAATGCATTGTTCACATTATAGAAAAATTCTTGACCAGGCCAGCCTAGTGTGGTAGACTTTCCTAAATAAATTTCAGTCTTTGATATGTAATGAGATGCTACATTCTAGAATTCTGAGTGCTATTTGATTTTCTAATGGTATTTAATATTGGACATAAAAATATTTAGATAACTGAAATTTAAGCGTTCAGGTATCCCTCTTTGTTTTAGCCTATAGACAGGACCGTAAGTTGATGGCTGAGGCTCAGCTGGAGTTGATGAATTGCCTCATTTCGAGCTGTTACTTAGTGCGTACTAGGGTGAAAGCTCTTGCTTCTCTATGCGCCTAGTGTGTGTGTCTGGCAACACCTGGTCATGTCGCTTGGTTGCTTTTACTCTAGGCTTGTATGGCAAACAAGAGCCAGCAGCTCTCAAACGCTGTAAGGAGCGGAGAATGTAGCTTTGCTGCAGTGGCATTAGACACCCTTTTTGGATTGTCCAAAGGTTGGCCCTGTTCTTTGAGTAAGGTTGCTGATTCTAGATGTGCATTTGCACTTTCTGTTCATTCACAGTTCATCTAATTCTGGTGTTTTCTGGAATCCGTGCATCTAGTGTAGATGATTTCATTGGATCTGCTCCAAGAGCTGTCTATGGCTGAGTAAGATTTCTTTTGTTCTGTTTGCGATACTGGGGATTGAATTTTTTTTCTTTCAGTAATATTCAGAGGATTTTACTCTTTGGTGTTGAAAAGCCTGACTGAACACCTGCACACATGTTGGGTACGTATGTGTGTCCTAAGCACACTTAGGGCCCACATCTATTATCTTGCCCCTGTTAGTTCACTGCCAGCGTCCTCAGCTGTCACTGTTTACAGAGTATCTGTCAGCCTTGGCTCCCCTGTTGGGTGGTATGCATGGGAGAACACCCTGGGCATAGACTAAGCATACACCTTCCACCAATAGACTGATGTTGGCTTATGTTTTAGGCTGTGCCATAAGCTCACTGAGCTATTTTAATTGTGTAAAGAATTGATATTCATAATAATTTTTAAAAAGGCATTGTCCCATTATTTTACTTAAAAATTTAGAGCTTCGTATTATTTTATTCTCTGTATAGGCAGTAAGAGCATGTGCACTCTGGGCATCAGCCTGTAGGTTCTGAGCCTGACTTTAAAAATTACTCACTTATGCCTGTGAATGTTGCTCATCCTTTCTGGGCCTCAGTTTTATGCCTATAAAAAGACAAGCTATTGTGAGGCTTCCATGTGGGGTCCTTATGTATTAGTTCTGTGGTAACATGTATACTAAACACAGAATTCAGTAGTGATGATATGATTATTTACATTTCTGTTACTTCCTGTGAAAAACATGTGAAATGTGTATTTTAATATTTCTTCAAACTTAAGATTTATAGGATCTAAAGAATGTTGTGGCTTAACCGTTTAAGCAATTTTTAAAATTCTATAGTAGTTAACTTTCCCAAGAAGTCTTGTGGCATTACTTTACCTTTTACATAAGGACTTCTTTGTAAAATATGGTCGATACTTCTATACTTTCCCTCAACTCCCTTTTCCAAACCTATCTGACTCTAGGCGCCATGTTAGGTGTTCCTTGTCCTGGTAAAAATAGAACAGAATGGTGTAGTTAGCACTGCCTCACCTTCATCGGACGAGGGCTTCCATTCTCCTCATGAGTGGTATGTGAGAACATGTGACCGAGAGCATCTGACATGCACTTCACAAAATGCTTCCTTCAGGACAGATCTAAAGAATGATCCAAATTATTGGATAGGGCTAGATAGGACAGGGCATGCATTTGAGACACAGTTAAATGCTTAAATGCTCAGGGATGTACAGAAGCCATTATTAAATATATAAGAATGTGTAGTATGACTAGAGAGAATAATGGATTTTTAGATTTTACAGTGGTTATATGCTCCTTCACCTGGGAAGATTCAAATATATCCTTAAAGAAGTCTGTAACTAGAATGGTATAATATTTTCTTAATAAAATATTAGTGTTTAGAAAATATAAAAATTTTGATTTTGAATATACATTATGATAATTAAGTTTTCTATTGGTTAATAATTTATTATGTTAAGATTCAAGATTGACTTAAAGTTTAAAACATTTGTTCTTAGTAATTTAGAGAGAAATCATAGATTATGAATACTCTTGATCACTTTTCAAAAATTGAGCACATTATTACTTTTGTATATTGATACCTTTTAGATAATAACAAAAGAAAGGTCACTTTGTTATTATATGATTATTTCAAATTACACATAACTTATTTAATAACCGGTACAGAACCAGTTTGTTTTATAATTCTAATGTAGTTTGTATTTATATTTCTAGAAATAAGTTACACAATAAATTGCTCTGAAATTTGTACATAGCTTCTAGAATTGTTCAGTTAGAAAGTTGGATACATTTTGAATAATACTGAGTTGATATTGCAGTTGATTTTTGCAAATTTTACACCCTTAAGATTCTTACGGCTTAAACATTTTGTTAGACTGTTAGGGCGTTGGATTCAGCGCCTTCACACTGAACTACATCCCCCAGCCTGCTTTTTTATTTTTAACATGGAGACAGGGTTTGGGTAAGTCACTAAATTGCTCAGACTGGGCTCAGACTTGCAATGCTTCTGTACCTGGGTTCCAGAGAGCTGGGATCACGTGCCTGTGCCACTGGGCCTATCGAAAACATTAGTTTTCAGTGACTGTCTGATCCTCAGTGGCTGTTGCCCTACCTACTAATGTGAAATACCAATCCCTTCTTTTCTCTTTCTCCCCCTAGTCTTCATCCTTTCCTCTTTTCTTTTCCTTGAGTCTGCTTCCTATCTTCCTTTTTTTTTTTTTTTTTTTTTTAGACGTGATTTCCTTCTCTTGTCCAGGCTAGTCCTGAACTCACTATGGAGTTCATACTGGCCTTAAACTCATGGCAATCCTTCTGCCTCAGCCTCCTTGGGGCAGGGTTACAGGTGTACGCCACCAGGCCCAACTTACGTGATGCTGGGGAATTGAACTCAGGGTCTTGTGCAAAAAGCAAGCGCTCCAATCACTGTGCTACTCCTTCACTTCCCTTCCATTCTTGAATCCTTAATATTTTTTTTCCCTCTCACAGGCCAATGTTTTTTGAAAGTTGAAAAAACTCCTACTAGATCCTCCTGCTTTTTGAAGCAAGGGGAAGTAATCAACAGAGGCCATATGTTATTAACCTGTTATAATCTAAAAGGAACTAAAAATCTCCTGTTATCTTTTTAAGTCTTTGAGACATAACAGATTGCTATATTCATGGTGTTTTTACTCTCCTTGAAGTACTGAGTCATCATAAATTAATTAGGTCACTGTCACTTTAAATAGAAACTGCCTTGAGGGACCAATGAAACTTTGGGATTCCTTCACCCTCCCCCCAACCCTAGGAGTGTCAGTTGGACCTAGGCGGGAAGAGAGGCCCTGCAGCCACCGTTGTGTCTATCCATGAAGCCTTTTCTGTGACCTAGTGAGTACCTGCACTAAATACCTAGTAACTCCAGTAGATCACGGGAAGAATTGTCTCCCTCTGTCATCCGAAGGAGTTTACTACCTTCAAAGGCGGTTGGTTTCTACACCACCATCTTAGAGGGGGAAATTACATTCCATTCAAGCCTATTTGGTTTTTGCTTCGTGTTGCTTTTCCCAGTTAGGAAAACTTGGCCAGTTTTAGAAGTAATTTACAGGATTATTTGGAAATCATGACAAGAGTAGTTTTCTCCTTCAGTTGTTAACAAATGGATTGTATAAAAATCCTTCGTTAGTATAAGACCCTTTAAAACATTTGTAACTCTTTAATTTTATTCCTCAGTTAAAGCTGCTATGAATTGATTTAAAATTAACAAGACATTTTTATATTGAGCGCCTTACTTTCAGAAAATACTGGCTTACTTTATCCATACTTGAAAAATGATGTTAGCTGTATTTGTCTTAGAAATTGAAGTTTTTATGTAAAACATTGGCTACATGGTTCTTTTCTGAAATCTTCAAAATTTTTGAGAATGCTTTTTAGAGCTAGCTGATTCTAGCTTAATGATTTTTAAAATACATAATACTGTTGGCCTTCTGTGTGTGCAGATACACTGAATTCAGGCAACACTGGACCAGTTATATTTGAGGAAAAAAGCAGTTGGTACCTGTACTCAGAATATACTTTTTCCTGTCATTATTCTCGAAACAGTATAACAACTATATAGCTCTTGTGTTGGTATTACAAATGATCAAGAGTTAAAGGGTGGGTGGATGTGTGTTGGCTACCGGTAAGCATTATGCCACTTCATGTACGGCCTAGAGTATCCTGGGGTTTTAATACCTGCTAGAAGAGGGATCGCCTTGACCAATCCCCTGCCTACACCAAGGATTAACCGTACATTAATAAAACAGTATGCATGTATGCTATTTGTATCTGTTGTTTCTCAACTTAAACTGATTTGAATGCTGATAAAATTGCTTATCCAATTGTACAGTTCTAAACCAAAATATTCCAAAGTAGCTGATGTTAATTTTCTAAGTTAAGAATTAATTAGTTCAAAATATACATTAGCTATAAAATTGCAAATGAGAAAATTTCTGCTTAGTATAAGTGAGCATTATCGAATCTTACTGGGAAAATCAGTTTTTGTCTAAATGCTTGCACAAAATGACAGATTTTCTAATTATTTTTTAGTGGAAAAAATGAGTCTGTTCTTAAATTTTAATTTATTTTTGATTTATGGCTTTCTGAAGTGTTTGTAAACTTTCCGATTTTAGTATATGTGCTGCCAAAGTGAGCACACCGTGTCTGTAAACTTTCTACCAAAATAATCACACAATTTTGGACCACAAAGGAAACTAAGAGATCATTTAATATTTGATTACTAGTGATCAAATGACATTTCTTTTTAAATTATACATACAGGTGAAAACATTGTTAAAGATCATTAAAATAACATAGATATTAATTGTTGATCTTAATATCCAGGCGTTGCTTAAGATAATTGTTACTAGAACTGGGCTGTGTGTTTTGTTTTGATTTGTTTTTTGTCATTTTAAGGCAGGGTCTTGCTTGTAGTCCAGACTGGTCTTGAACACGCTATGTAGCCCAAGCTGGCCTTGAACTCAGACAGTCCTCCTGCATCAGCCTCTGGAATGCTGAGATTACAGGGTTAAATTCATGCCCAGTTTATGTGGTGCTGGGGAATCAAATCCAGGGCCTTGCGCTTGCTCAGCAGGTACTCCAACCATTGAGCTATGCCTCCAGTCCCACTGTGAAGATTTTTAAAAAACACGTTTTTGTTGAAGCTGATAGAATTTACAATTCACAGCTAATTACCTCACTGAACTTAAATGGATAAATTTCATCTCAGTTATAATAATCTTATTTACCCACCTGTTTTGTAATATGAGTTGCCTCTCTGGTATTGGATTTGGAAATACCTTGTGACAGAGGTAAGGCAAATGTTATATTTTGTCAATGAAGAAATGAAGTCAAGGAGTGGGTCTTGGTCTTTTGCTGTAGATTCTGTGCCTTGTAATGTGTGCATGCATATAAACTGAGCTCAATAAATATTTGGTGGATGAAAATAACTTTTTCATCATGAAAGTATATAGTTATTAAATTTAACTAGAAATGATAATAAAAATTTAAAAGATAAAATTAGAAGGGAGAAATCTCTTGAAACCTCTTTACCAAAGATATTGGGTGAATGATAAAAACTCTATATCAGATGTGATTATAATATTTACAATTTTACATTTATATACACATTTAAAATAATGCATGCATATAGATATGTATATGTGTATCCATATGTATGTTTAAAATGAACTTTTTTGATATTTTTAAGCAGATAGTAAACTGAAGACGCTTTTCTAGAAGAATTATGTCTAATTGCAGGGATCTATAGAGAGAAGCCTAAGAAGAGGTAATTTTTCAGGAAAGGTGAAAGTGGGTAGCAACTTTAGAACAAGATGATGGAGCTTTAAAACATGAGGCTTAGTTTAAATCAGCTTGCAGATTTGTTTCATGATTTTTTTCTCTCTCTTTTGAGTTCATTTATAGAATTTATAGCTAATACTTACAGCCATGTTTGTTCTTTAGCCAGTTAGTGGATTATTTGGACATTTTAACTCATGGGCAGGAAAGAAAGAGACTATAAACAAAAATAATTGCTGCTTGCAGAACTATTATTTCTGATAAACTTTGTGTTTTGGGGTTGGAGGAATAGCGCAGTAGTAAGAGTGCTTGTCTAGCGGGTGTAAGGACCTGAGTTTGATTCCTCAGCCAAGAGTGGTGGCACATGCCTGTAATCCTAGCACTTGAAAGGCTGAGGCAGGAGGATTCAAGGCCAGGCTCGGCTCCAGACTGAGTTCAGGACCAGCCTGGACTACAGAGTGAGACCCTATCTCAAAACAAACAAAAAAACTTTGCATTTTGCACTTTTCTCAGTGCCAATTTTGATTCTTGTAGTATAAGACTTCATGTTGTAAAAGTAAATACTTAACAAAGTTGCACCATTAGAGATGGTGCTTGGGGAATGATGTGGAGAATGGTTTGGGGGTAAGAATGAACGAAGTTAGAGACCTCAGAACAAAATTAACTGCCATTCCTTTGAGCTTTAAGAGTCCGTGTACTTAACTCAGAGTACCGACCATTGTTCTACTTGTATGTCCCCTGCCAACTAAAATTGTAATGCCTTGCATGTGCTCACACATGTGCCAAGTGGATGAATGGGCAAAGGGAGAGAGAAATCATATGTGCCAGTGGGTGTGGACGTGAGAGGTCGATTCCAACGAGCAAGGTAAAAGGGGAAGGTGAAAGAAGAAGAGAAGGAATTGTTAGATAAAACAGATGGCTGGTATTTGCTAGATTGAATAACTTAATGCAATCTCCCCATGTCAAGAAGGAAACTCTTGAGAGCTATCCTTAACAGAAAAAAAATTGAGTCAAAAGATTTATCTTCCAGAGTTATTTTAAACAGATGCTCCATTTGTATCTCAGTAACTCGGTCTCCTATTGGATCTGATCGCCAAGACCATAGAAAGTGGAAGTGCATGGACTCCTGGAGCAGGCTCTTGACCTGTGAGCCTTATGACCTTGTTGGTGAGGTGGGGACAATAATACTGCCTCCTCATGGTTGGCATGAGGGTAACGAAAGAGGAAAGATTGGGAAAAGTAAACATCACAGGCTCAAAGGAAGCTCTTGTTTATTATAACATTGACCTGGGCTTGACCATTTGTGACCTGATAAGTATTAGTTTCATATGGAGCAACCTAATATTATCATTTTTTCTGCACTTCATAGTTCATATTTTCACAGGACAAATTTCCGGTCCTTTGTATATGAGAAGAGACTTAGTCATTATTTATTAATTTTCTAAAAGGAATTGTTATAGATGGTCCTCTGAATTATCAGTGGTTTTCTGTGTTTTTATCTAATGTTTGAGATTGAATCTCTGTCTTGTCAATATGACAGTAAGAAACAGTAATTCTCTATGTTCAGTGACGAACCATCTAAAAATTAGAAAATATACTTGATGGAAATACTGTAAGAGTTTCTCATACTTAGTTTAATTCCACTTCATGTCTTAAAATTGGTCGAGCAATGCTGTCTAGTGGGTAGTAAAATTCTTGCAGTTGTGTTTATTTGACATGAATATTACTTAAGTGTCAAAAGGAAAATAGGACTCCACGGGTCGCTGTAGAGCTCCAAGTAGTGGGCAATTGCATTCCTATGTCCTGTGTGCGAAAAGAAGACTCAGTTTAGGCCTTGGATAAATTTCAGTGAATTTTAGTAACTGTCCACATTAATATTTAGTATTTCAATGTGATTTTCATAGTATCTTGGTTAATGATTTTTAAACATTAAAATTGTTTTTAAAAAATCAGCAGTCTAGTCTGTTAAATATGAGGCGAAGTACTTTTGAGCAGGTACCACAAGGTGGCAGGATTGTGTTTTTATGGAATTTTTTTTTTTTTTTTTTCCGTTTGCCTTGAAACTCGGCTGTTTTTCATGTGATTAGATGTTAAGCATTTCTGTATGTCAGAACTTTTAAATTTTAACCTTTCTGATGGGAAACTTTCTAAACTACATTCCACGCTTTCTTGGTCTCTTAAGCAGTAGAACATAACGTAACTTATCACAGAGCTGTCTAAATACCAGTGAGTGTATGTGATTAAGATGAAACACCAGATAGTGGTGGAATGGGGGGAATGAAGCTTGCGCCTGGCAGGGACTTTGTGCCCTTACTCTTAAAAGCTGTGTGACGTCAGAGCACTTTTCCCTTATCTGCGGTGTGTGTGCCCCATCTCCCCCTCCCCCCCCCACCCCAGTTAATGGTGAAGTAAATCATATAAAGTGCCAGGCCTCTGGTGCGGTCCTGCCGGGTGCTTTCTGCAGGTGAAATCACAGATGCAGGCAGGGGCTGGCTTCTCCCAGGAGGGCTGTGATGCAGAGTATTTAGGGGAGGAAAGTGAACTCTGAGCACTTCATTTTTTTTTTTTTTTTCACCAAGGCCATTCTGGAAAAGGCACCTCATGGAAGGAACGTTAAAAATAATTAACTGCTTGTGGAGCAACTTGCAGGTTTTTTTTCTGTAGTAATTGTTTAGCCACCAAGCTGTACATAATTTGTATAGAGAGATCATATTGATTAGAGGGGAGTGTGGCCCCCTCTGGCGACTGGAGCACTGTCCCAGCCGGTTCGCCTCGCTCTGTTGGAGATTCAGCGAGTTGGGGAAACATTCAGCCTCTCGGCCTTCTCAGTTTGTTCCTTCATGTGTGCGGCTTCGCCAGCGCTTTCTCCTCCTGTGTCCTTTCCGGTCATGGTGGTTCTACGAATATGTTATGAAAAAGAAGACTGTATAGAGAAGTTCCTTGTTTCCCTTGTGAACTGTTCGCACATTTTTCCTAATCTTTTATGTGATAAAATTCATAAGGTGAAGTTTCAAAATAAATCAGTTAATCTTATATGAACACAGAGAAAGCAATAGCCGAATTCTATTAAAGGCAGGGGAAGCCAGGTGGGGAGGCCTACACCAGTCATCTCAGTATTATGGGAATGAGCCTACTTTGAATCACTTAATGAGATCTTACCTCAAAATAAAAATAAAAAAGGGCCCAGGATGTAGCTCAGAGAGAAGGCCCTGGGTTCAATTCCTAGTTCCACAAAAATAAAGTTAAATAAAGGCAGCAAGGAGGACATGGCCTGATTCAATAGGAGTGTGGTCGTCTCCGACTCTCTAGAATGTTCATGTACTGCCTGCCTCTTACTCATCTGTATGGATTTTGTGTCATGGCTACAGAAACCAGCATAACAGATTTTTTCCCCCTCATCTTTTATTCAGCCTTCCTAGGGTAACGGAGAACTTCCATAAGTGCTCCAGGGAAGGCACAGGTAATAACTGATAAATTAGCTCTCCCCAAAGTAGATCTGAGAGTATAAACATTCAGTCCTCTCTCTTCGCTCTCCTAGGTAGTAGAAATTTAAAAATATATATGTCCTTCAGACTAGATGAGTGATTGGAATGTTCCCGGCTAAAATTTATGAGTAAATTTTCTTAACTTTTACCTCTAGAATGTGTATATTTCCTTCTTGGAGAGGTACTGTTTGCTTTTAAGTAACATAATCCTGTTCAAGATTGACAAACTGGTATAATGGATTGTATAAAAGATAGTAGACATGACTGAGATCCTCTGTGTTGTCTTGGGCAGAGTTCTCATGTAACTGTTACACTCTGAAACTCTTGAATTTGAGATTACCAGAAAGATTAGATGCAAGAGCTCAGCTTGTGTTAGGAACATCCTCCTACATATTTTCCCAAAGTGTAAGAACTATTAGCAAAACCAGCTTGTTTGAAGTAGTATGCAATTTGACCATGTCTTAGCCTCTGGCTAAGATCAAGTTTAGCATCTGTTCTTTTCAGTTGGAAGTAGTATGTAATATGAACATTTAGCAGGATTTAAGGAATTGGTCCGTAATTTTAGTATTTTTTTTCATCTTAAATTCAGCCTAAGTTACTTCTTAAGTATGGACTCATGGATTGTACACCACCAACAGCGAATTCTAGTGAAACTGTAGACACTGAGTGACAGTGACTTATCATTGTAGGTTTGTTCGTTGTAACAAGCGTGCCCTGTTGTTAGAGGATGTTGATATTAGGGACTTGATGTTTATTTTGAAAAATTTTAAAGTTATATTTGCTTGGTTTTTTGAGGAATTTTGGATTAAAATGTACTATAGTTGAATGTATTAAATATAACTTAGAGATGCGTGAGGAACAACTGGTCACATACTTTGAATACCAGGCTACAGACTGAGGGGTTATTCTATAGGTAGCCTATCAACGATCATTAAAAGTCTTGTAACCAAAGAGGATACAGGCAAGAAATGTATGAGGAAAACTGGCTGGGAGTAGTACATAAGGTAGATTTGCTTGGATCTAGTTGGAAGGAGATTGGAGCCTGATTGACGAGTGGGCAAGGGGGTGATAGGACAGTCAACAGTCTATACATCTTGTAGGATAAGTTTGGATCAGGGTGGTGACAATAAAGGAAGAAATGAAAGACAGATACGATTAGAGCAGAATTGGTATGACAACAACTTGCCAAGTGAGTTTAAAAATATGCCATGTAAAATTTCTGTTTTGACTATAATAGCAATCATAGATTTAAGCCCTTCTTCTCCAGGAAAATAATTTTTTATGCAGCTTCTTCATATTAAAGGAGAAAATACTATTGGATAGAAACTCAGTGATGGAAGACACTGCAGAGTTTGAGCCTGGTTTTGTGAAATCATTTGGCTAATGTGACTTTCAAAGATCATGGTGTGATGTTGTTTCCAACTGCTACATGCATGCTGGTTGCTGCAGCATCATTTGATTTGTTGGGGATGAAGGTGCCTTAAATAATGCAGTGTGTCATCATTAAGAGCACAGACTGTGTAGGTTTACAGGTTTGAAACCAGATACATTTACCATCGGTAAATCACTTTGTCTCTATGGCCAGTGTAACCATTAGTTTGTTTAGCAACAACAGAGGTTTAAACATTAAAAAGTGGGTAGGAGATTGCCTGGCATGTTGTAAATGCAGAATACATGATAGTGTCTTTTGTTGTTAATTTACTATTTTCCATGTCTAGAAATTCTGATTCATAGCTTTAACTAGAGTATTAAGAATCTATTTTATAAATATTCCTTCTTTTAACTCTGGTTATTAAGAAGTTGCCACTTACTTTTCTACTTCTATTTAATAGTGTACTTAAAACCACTCTGTGCATTTTTATCTTTCATTGTGGTCGTCTTTGGGATGAGAATACTTTACTTAAATCCCTCTGGAACTAACCCTAAACTTCTATCTTCCATCTACTTTCATTCCTTCCCTGCAGTTGAGGGTCACAAGCCTTGGCCCTCAGGGTAGCAGCTGTCCAGAGTGCCTGGTCGAGAAGCCAGCCTTAGTGACCCATGCTCTTGGCCTTCCATTTTCAGCTCTGCTCATTTCTAAACATCTGTGTGTCCTAAAAAATGTGCTTACAAACTTTGTTGGGGAAAATAAATATATAGTCTTACTTCCTAATCAAAACTATGTGTTTTATGCAAAAATAATATCAAGTATGTGGTGTGAGTGTGTGTGTGTGTGTGTGTGTGTGTATTTAAGATTCTTCCCAAGTATTCATTTTTTTTCTGATATGAGTTCCATGTCTGGTCAGTGCTTTGTAGGCCTGACTTCACACTGAAACCGACACATGTAAGATAACTGGGAAACTGACCCACAGAAGTCGACTAAAGTCAGAATCTCCCAGAGATGGGCCTGATCATTGTGTTTTTTTTTTAAAAGCTTCCTACTGGATTCAGAAGTTTAGCCAAGGTTGAGAATCACTGAATTAACACCAATGTCACTGTCCTTCCCACCCCCACATCCTCCTGTGAAACATTGCTTTCCCAGTCTGATAAAGTCCTTGGCTAGATAGATGAGGGCAAGTTCGTTTAATCTTGCATTGTTCCCTGGAAGATACCCCCTGTATTCCTGTCTCTGCTTTAAACCTTCACGTGCCCTATTCCCACATTGGTTAAAGATCCTGGTGCCTACTGCCCTATACCCTAAGAGTGCAGTCATTTTTTCTTATTCCACAAAATTGCATGCTAAAAATATGACAGTTCAAGAAATCATAAAGGGGCCTACCACCCAGCGTCAGTGCAGCTTTGTACCCACAACACTGAGAAAACAAAAAGTGAGTACTAGTTCAATATAGCTGTAAATCCTAAGGGTAGATATTAAAATATGTCTATTTATTAAAAACGCATACAAATAGAGTGAAATACCAGCTGCATTTCCATTACAGCCAAGGTGGCAGGTGTTGAGACAGCAGAGAAGGAAGTGGGGTTCCAAGTCAGAGAGAGGGAGGTTGGTACAGGCACCAGCATAAGCTAGCAGGGATTCCTGGGGGCAGCACCTGCTTTTAAGTTTGGTTAAATAGAATTGAAAGGACTCCTGCTGCTGCTGTAGGAGCAGAGCTTAGAGCTCTTTGCTTTCCTTTTGTCCTGGCTTTCTTACTAAGAAAAATCCTCTGTGAACCAATGTAAGGTTTGTGTTATACTGACATAATTTTCTCATTTACTAATCACTTAATTATTTTTGTCTCCAGAAAGAATTAAATTGCTTTCAAGAAACACATGTTGTAAGATCATATCTCATAATTTGGAATCATAGACTGCTTTGGGACTTTATAGAGTGTCTGTCTTCCTACTACAACACAAGCTCTGTGAGGTCATGGATGGTGACAGTTTTGACTTATAGTCCTGTTAGGTTTTTGTTCAGTGAATGAATGCCTTAGGGAAAACTTCCCCAAAGAAAAAGGTGAGGGTGCTTTGGGTAGTGGGTGTGCTTTGTAATTCAGGAATACTACAAGTGACATAACAAAGAGGGAGAGAAAAGGTTTAGGGAGTAGAGGAAGAAATCATTCCTGGTCTTCTATCAGGAGTTTTCTGTCACATTCTAATACTACTATTATGTTTGCATATCTTCTTGAAATATGTTATTATCAGTCCTCTTATTATGTATCAACTGTCTTAAAATTTAGTGGCGTAAGACAACAGCAACGGTGAGTTGCTGAGGGTTAGGAATCTGAGAATGTCTTTGTCGGATGGTTTGTTCGGCTCAGGAGATTTCCTGGAGTGGAAGTTTGCGTCGACAGCATAGTCAGCCCAGGAATTGAAGGATCCACTTCCAAATTGGCTGACTGCCTTGGCCCGTAGCTGGCAAGATGACGCTGGCTAGTAGTGGGAAGTCCTTTGCCACAGGGAACTCTCTAGCAGGCTGCACAAGAGCTTCACATCTGACACTTGGCCTTTCTTAACAAGAATGTTCCAATAGAGGGCAAGGTGGAAACCCTGTAACTTTAAAGGTCAGACACCATCACTTTTGCCCAAATTTTCTCAAGTCAGCCCTCATTGGAGTAGATGGTCCATCTAACTAAAAGTCATGTGGGCTATCGTGTCTGAAACATTAGCTATATAATTATGATGTCAGAGGCTATCATGAAGGCTAGCCACCGGATGTATATGTCCATTGCAGTTGCCATCCTAGGATGCATATATAGGCCTATATCTTTTTTCCTCACCTGATATTAGACTATATAAAGATACTATGAAGAACTACTTTAGAAAGTGTCAAGAACAATGGATAAGTGTGTTCAAAGTAATGGAGAATATTTTAAGGGGGCATACTGGGAATGTAGTTGTTACTGTAATAATTTTTAAAAATTTAAACATTACATTCTCATCACTCTTTGTGCACATGTTAGGTCATTACCATACTATCGATTTTTCTGTAAAGCTTATACACAGATAGTAGTGTCTAACTTCATTACTTTGTCAAGTAAAATTTATTCTTTTGATTAAACATGCAAGAAATTCATAGAGAATTACCTTAAAAATCAACTTTAGTTTTTGTTTCAGAATTAAGATTCAGATGAGTTCAGATAGGGAAGAACTAAAAAGTGATCTCTTTCTAGCAAAACAAATTGTTTTTTATGTTTCTGAAACTCTTAATAAATGTGACTAAGACATATCTAAATTATGGTTAATGATTGTATACTGGCTTACAACTCTAACAGATAAAGTTTTTTGAAAGTTGCAGGTATGTTCACTATGTTGTTGAATCTGACATACTGTGTTCATTCTTTTCCTGTTCTTTATTCTCTCCTACTCTCGTCTCCTAAAATTTTTTGATCTGTTTTTAAAGTCCTTTTGGGACTCTTTCTTCATTTTTGTATGCTCTTTTTGATGTGGAAACAGACATATATATTAGGTGTTTTAAGCACTCGGATAAATACCACAAATAACCTCTAGTGTCTTATAACTTGTAGACTTTTAAATTCTATCTCTTGATATTGTGTAACATTTGTTCTTATTCAGATGTTTGTGCCGCAGTTATATTTAGTGTCATTTGCAGTAATGTAAATTATTTATTGGAGTAGATGGTTCATCTAAGTAAGTAGTGTGGGCCAGCATACACCTTAAACATTAGCTATCAAATAATCACAAAGACAGACTAAGGAGGCTTATTGGAAACATGTCGTTGCTGCTTTATTTTGCTAGGCAAAGCCTGCTGTGCGTTTTCTGTAAAAGAGATTAAATAAAGCCATTGTGATGTAGATGTAGATGTGATGCAGAGCTATGTTTTGTATTGCCCAATGTATTTCTAAAACTGAATGTAAAAGAGGCGTTTTGTACATTGAGTAAAACAAGGTGCCTTGTTGAGTGAAAGGAATTGTTCTTGCTGTGCTGCTGGAATAACATGTATGTGTGAGGGACCTAATCTAGAAGTTACAAATTTTAATTATTCTTAATGCATATTGTTTTCCTGTGTAATATTCTTATTTGGTAAAATGATAAGATTATTTGAAATGATAGTTATACTTTGATTAGCTGGCTTCTTTTAAAAACACCTCTCTCTGAACGCCCTCCTCTCTCGGCAGAGACCTGTTAACATAGTTTATTGCTGATCTTTGGTGTGTTGCTTCCCTGCCCCGCACTGGCTGCTGCCATCTGCTAGGGGCAGGGTTGATGTCTGGCTCGGACTAATGTGCTGGGGCTACCTTCTGATTCCCTAGCAGTGTTTTCAGGATTTTGGGGAGTTGGAAGTCCTGAATGATTATTACTCTGCAGTTACTTCCTACCAATCTGCAATCATTTCAGAAGTCTGTACTTTTGGGCATCTTCCACAAAGACGCTTTGACCTTTGGCCTCTGTTTGGGCAAGCTTTTCATTTTTCTTGACACGTTCATTGTCCAGTCTAACTGATGACACTAAGACTCTTCTTGCGTTAACGTAGAGAAGTTTCCCTCCCCAAAGCTTTTCCTGGCCTGTTCTCCCTTTACGCAGCTATCTCTCCTGCTGTCAGGTTACCTTCCGTACCTAAGCCATCACACTTACTGCATTCCTATGGTTAATGCTTATACAAACCTACTCTGGCCTGTGGGCCTATCATAGTGCTTAGTACAGGTAGGCACTAAAGAAACAGTTAAGTTGTGAAAAAAAATTTTTTTTTCAAATCAGAAAAACCTGAGTTCAAATTCCAGGTCTGTGAAGAAGCTGATTGTACGTGGCCTCAGTGTGCATATCATATGTGCAATGAGAGTAGAGATGAGCTGACCGCGAAGCAAGACAACCATGCGGGTACTTGAAGCATCATCATGTATATATATATAACATCCTCTTAGTTAAATTTGGCTTAGAAGTTTTGTTTTGCATTTCTTTTTCTCTTTGATTTGTAAAAAGAACGCTAAATTTTATCACTCATGCTGCTAAGGAAATGCTATTGTTTATAAATTTCTACTAATACTTTCTAGTTTGAAAGCTTTTAGAGGAAGGACTACTTCCTCGCGCCAGGCACAAAAAGGTCACGAAATAAATATTTGTGTGGCTATTTGTGCAATGAGTACATGTGGAAGGAAGCTGTCGGGGGTGGGGACAAATAGACCACCGCCCCTTCCTTGTCTCGGGCGGAAGGTCAGCTGTCTTCCTGCTGGAGCAGCAAAGCCCCTGATGGAAAGGGGAGTCTGAAGGCTAGTGCGAGTCTCCTCAGCCCTCCCTTAGGGGGCAGAAGGTTATTGGGTGTTAAAGAATGAGGAAAATAGGGGGGTTTTCTATAGAAATAAAAGGACTAGGAATCACCCTCTGGCAGGAAGATTAAAGCAAGCACTGAGTGGCCGAACAGTGAAGTCTGTCACTTAGGAGTTGGGTACCAGTTCTGTGTTACGGGAAAAGGCAGCAGGTTGTGTAAAGGTGGTCTCCTGTATCACCTCCAGAAATTCTTTTATAGTTTTCTTACCTGTGCTGTAGCTGAATGCTTTGGAAATTATAGGATGTTGGAAACCACTGAGCCAGCTACCACCAACACTAGAGGAAGCAACTTTTTCAGGATTTGTTAATTTCCATTTAAGATCTTAATATAGATATTATCTGTTCTTTGTGCGGAAGTTTGCTTCTGTTCTTTTTTCTTTTTTCATACATATTCTCAACGTTCTTTTCATTTCTTCTATTTCTCTAGGTGTTGTTCTTGTTGACTTGCAGCACTTGAAATTGCTGTAGCAATAGTTTCCTTTTGTTTTTACGCATTGTCCACAAGGGGGACTCCTTCCTGCCTGTTCCAAAGGAGCGGTCACATGCTCTCTCCTTTCAAAATGCTGGATTTCTGGCTTCTCTGTACTTACGAGCTTTTCTTTACATGCACGGCTTGATGTTTTTGAAGTGGCAGCAACATTTGAGATGTTGAAGTGAATGCCTTTTTGCATGGAGAACTTGCACAGCGCAGAACGTGATGTCATGAGATAACGGATGTGGTGAGCTACGTAGTTTGCTGTGTGTTGGAGAAGCATTTGTTGGCATCTACAGGCTTGCCTCAGCTGTGTACAGTTTCTTTCAGACTAAATCATACGTAAGAAAATGTGAAATATGCATTGCACTGCCTTGTTTTCTAAGATATAAATTGGGTTGGAACAAATTTGCATTTTCCATACAGGCTTTATCAAGAACAAGTTGTTCTTGATAGGCTCTAGTAGTTTTAAGAAGCCTAATCTGTACCTGTACGCTTGAATTATTTTGTAATAGTTTCTCCCCTCCATAATTTCTGTCCTGTTCTGACACTTCTATTGTTAAGATATTAGCCATTCTGAATAGCCAATTTGTCTTTTCTTTCCTGTTTATCCCTTTGTGATGTCTGTGCTGGTCTGAGATATTCAGCTGTACTTTCTATTTATTCTAGTGAATTTTTGCTTGTTCTTTTACCATATCAATTTCTTAATACCCAAGTGCTTTTCTCGTTGCTCGGAATGTTATTGGCCCCCTCTATCACCTTCTTTTTAATCTGGGTAATTTTAGGATTTTAGAAGTTTTCTTGATTTTTTAGTACTATTCCAGTTTCCTCCTAACGGAGTGTTGGTTACGATAGGGGATCAGTAGCCGTCGCTCGTTAAGTCAGTTTACATATGGTGGGAGACTGTGTTACATACTCTCAGCCCATCTGCAGCTTGCTTTTTGGCAGTATATGTGGCCGTAAGCATCTCTCTGGCAGACTCAGTTCCTAGAGAGTCTCACAGCTTCATGAAACTATCTATACCAAGGCTGGAAAAAAATTTCATAGCTCCTCACTTTGTATCATCATTTTGTACCTAATGCTTAAATTTTGTAGGCAGACAGCTCTGTGAAGGATGATTACTTATTTCTACTTCTAGACAAGAAAAGATTTTCAGTTTTTATTGGAATTAAAAACATTTTTATTGGAAATAAAACTTTTTTCCGTTTTATTTTCAGTTTTTTGGGGGCCTCTGAAGATGAAAGGGACATCTGCTCTTGCAGTTCGGTTTGAGAAGCGCTTGTAACTCACAGAGGTCTGGTTAGTCTTTTTCATGACATGGCCTCACTCCCAGTTGACCCTCAGCTGATGGCTTTCCGCTGAATTCTTCTGCACCACCCCGCAGCCGGGACTGTTTACTTAGTATCTCAATTCATGAGGGAAGATAAATATTAGAGGTTTGGTTTCTTCTGATAGCTGCCACTAATCATGCCCCGTTAAATCTCTCTTCCATCCTTACAGCAGGCTTCCTTACACGCATGTCCTCCTTTTCATCACTTACCTGGAAATTTTGATCCTTTTAATAGTCAATGATGGTTAAAAAATAAAAATTCTTTTCAATTGGAAATTCGACTGCCCCATCAGATTCTAAGCCGTCTTCTTTGTCCACTCCTAGCCTTCGGGATGGGGGACTTGTTGGCTCTCACATACTGCCCCTCCCTCTGCTCACTGAGTGACCCATTAGCTGGTGTTGGGGTGCACAGGAAGAACAGAGATAGGCGTCACTGTGTGCCAGTGCTGAGGAGGTTAGCTTCTTTGTGTATTGTAAGGATTCCTAGCGTTGGCAGGTGCTTTTTTTTGTCTGGCAAGCTAGCCATAGGCTCTTCTGTGAGGCCACCATCCTCCGTAGGCTCTCTCCTACAAAGGTGGTTCTCTGGAGTGCTCGGTAGCATTGGAACTCTGATGTGCCCTCTTCATTCTCTGCTTCTCCTATGGCCACCGTACGTCTGTCATCTTGATCTCCTCATCCAAATGATTTTTTCCCAGGCACGGTTCTCAAAAACTGGCTCAAGCTTATCCACCTCCTGTGGTGCCTACAAGACCCACAGAAAACTTGGGTGTCTTTGCCATGCTGACTGGCTGCTCCGAAGGCGTGTGACCTCTCTCTCTACTCTCCCATCTCTTTCTCATGTGCGGTCCTGAGGAATCTCAGTCACTCTTTTGAATCTTTTTTGCTGCCTAGCAACTTTGAAGTGCTTTTCTGACATCCAGTCTCTCCTAAGTTTCAAAACCATATTTCCTACTGCCAAGTGTGTTCTTCTAGCTAAGGTGTAGTATATTCATCATGTCTTTTATGGTAGTCAGTAATAAGTTTAAACACTAGAAAGTGACCCTAACAGTCATTGTAAATTTGCATTTCCCTCTTAATTGACCTTGGCAACCTTACTCTGTGTTTTGTTATTTTCATTCTGTTGTCTTCCTACCCTTGCTTAACGTTGAACGAAGGAGACATAGCACAGTCAGAATCACATTGAAGATAATATAGAAGGTGGTCCAAGGTGAAGACTACCAAATTAATGATCTATGGGGAGTCCTGGTATGGCACAGAAGTTCCTTACAGCCTGCTTTTCTTCTTTATAAGAAAGCACTGTTCTTTCCAGTCCTCTTGAACTTCTGACCCTTCTCACCGCTCCTACAGCTTCGCAAAGTGCCACCAGGGCTATAAAAGCGGGGTTTGCAAATCCTTCTAGGCACAG
The DNA here is from genome assembly GCA_004027205.1 of Ctenodactylus gundi. Classification (NCBI taxonomy): domain Eukaryota; kingdom Metazoa; phylum Chordata; class Mammalia; order Rodentia; family Ctenodactylidae; genus Ctenodactylus; species Ctenodactylus gundi. Next base: position 403,451 of record PVKB01000174.1, read on the forward strand.
CCCCACAGTCATGTGCCTGTCAGCTGGCTGTGTTCGTAGGAAGTCTCCTCACTGCCAGGACTTCCTTCCACTGTTTACAGGGCACCTTTTCAGGCTTTGGAACTCACTGGCCTGGGACTGACTCAAGCACCCTATCAGCCTGCCCCGCATCCGAGGAGAGAGCTGCGGGTTTCAGCTCCCACCACCTCCACTCTTCCCTTGAGATTAGTTGGGGGAGATCGTCCTCTTTATGATTTCTTTACTCTTCTGTCTATAATATTCTGTGTATGGATCTGCACTTTCCAGTATGCACTTCTAGACCAACGTATATTGAATGAGAATTTGTCTCTGTGCCCCATCCTGCAGTTTGTAAACTTAGCACAAAACAGGCAATATTTTGAACTTATATTTGTAAGCCTACAAATTGCAGATTAGAACTAATTTCTGTGGCCCATATTTATCTCTGAAATTCTGAATAGATGAGAGAGTTACAGAAACTCTCAGGTACCATTTAAGTCAAAGCTAGTATCTACAAAGGCCATGATATGAATGTCCCTTGGTCAAAGCAGAGGCATTTATTAGGCATACTGAGTTGATAGAGCAGCGTTTTCCCCAATTTTTAAATTCTTTACACAGCATGTACTGCATTAGGTATTTAATAGCTATGTATACCCTTGAACTTACATTTACCCTTATAAATGAAACTATTCAGTTGAACTTTGTTTTAAGGTCACCAAAGGACAAACTCTGATGGCCCCAGGCAGTTCTGTACACAGAGAACAATAGTCCAGTACATATCAGTTCTTGTTCCATACTACTTATTATTATTATTATTATTATCCTCTGGAATTTATCCTAAAATTAGCTTGAAGAGTAAGAAGAGCTAAGAGCATCTGTTTTCCATAGCTTTGAAAAAGTAAAATAGAAATAATATTCATTTTTAACAGGAGACTTGCATGAGGTTCTTGAAATAGAAAATCATAATGAGGACAACTTTTCACTTTTTCAGATGTTTAATATAGAATATCATTTGGCTTCTAAATCTGTGATGCCTTTCCTGTTCATGAATCTTGATTTTCATAATCTTCCACTATTTAGCAGAAGTGGTATTTATGAAGAAATTTGGCTTCAAGATGATTACTTCCATGAAGATGAAAAGTTTAAAAATGTGAACCGTTTGGCTCCTGTTGCTTCCCGGCCCCTGCCCTTTCTGCGGGCTTGCAGTGCAGCTGCAGCTCTGGGCGGAAGCCTCCCTGACCATCTGTAAACTGAGGGGTGAGGGAGTGAGTCCTTGAGAACACTTGTGGGTGTTCTTTTAGATTTAGAGTTGTGTTAAATCGGGCAAAGAAATGGAGACACATGCAGACAGCTATGCAAGAACTGCAGATTGTTTCTAGTATTGTGATAATTAAAAGTAATCATAGATGTTTACAGAAAAATATATTTACAGAGCTTTATTACTATATGGATATGTATAAAAATAAAATAATATTTACGTTGAGCTTTTTTAGGGTTTAAAAAATTCTCATGCTAAAGCAGGTTTTTTAAAAAAAAAATTCCTTTACCACTAAGATAGAATTTAAGGAACACATATTATCAACATATTCAACTTAGTTCTTTTTGCACATTAATCACCAAACCCAACAGTTTTAAGCATGAAGCAGAATTGTAGCTTAAAATTCAAATCCAATAATTCATATTATTATAGAACAAGTAATTGGTTATAAAGTAGCGTTATCAGATCTCTTCAATGAATATATTCATGTTGTTGGTGTGGATCTTTTCAGTAGTGTTTTCTTCTACATTAACTTCAAAAAAAATTTTTTTTGAGACAGGGTCTCACTCTGTCGCCCAGGCTGGTCCTGGGCTCACTATGGAGCCCAAGCTGGCCTTGCACTCACAGCAGTCCCCCTGCCTCAGCCTCCTGTGTGCTGGGATTACAGACATACGCCACCACACTCAGTTTATGTGGTGCTGAGGAATTGAACTCGGGTACTTTGAGCACTTCCCAAGCAAGCGCTTTAACCTCTGAGCCATTCCTCCAGCCCAACGTCAAATATTTTTAACCCAAATTTTTGTTACACGTACAGAGATAAGTGATCAAATTCATTGAATCAGAAAGTAGAATTGTCATCGGAGGCTGGGAGAAGGGAGAAATGGAGAGTTGTTTAATAATTTCAGTTCTGCATGTCAGAAAAGTTCTGGAAATACATTTTACAACAGTGGGAGTATACATAGCTGTACTGAACTATACATTGACAGTTAAGGTAAATTTTTTGATATATTTTTATCACAATAAAAATAATACATCTAAGCCAGTCCTGGTAACTTCGGGCCTGTAATCCCAGCATTCTGCCAGGCTGAGGCAGGAGGATAACAAGTTCAAGCCCAGTCTGGCAAAGATCCTGAGTTTAATCCCCTTGTATTGGGTGTGGGAAGGGATATATATGTATTCTTTCCAGTCTACCTAGATGTGACCATTTTTACAAATGTGTCCATGATATTATTTAAATGCTAGTTTCATTTTTAGGTACTTTAGTCATCTGCAAAAATACTCCCTTATCCCAAGAGTAGCAATTTCTGATCTACTGCCCCTGTAGTTTTATCTTTTTAGAAATGTCACATAAATGGAATCATTTGGCTTGTAATCTTTAGAGTTTGGTTTCTTCCGCTTACCATGGTATATCTGATATCCATTCACGTTGTTATATGTACATATGTATTGGTAATTCATCTCATTTTATTGCTGAGTAAAGCTTATCCATTATGTAGATGTACCATTGTTTATCCGTTTTCTAATTGAGTGGCTTTGGATTGTTTCCAGCTTGAGATGATTCCAAGGAAGGCACTCTAAACATTAAGGTACAGATTTTGATGATGACATGTTTTTATTTCTTTTGAGAAGTAACATTACTGGGTTTTATAGAAAGCATGTTTAACTTTGTAAGCAGCTGCAAAAACTTACAAAGTGGTTGTGCCGTTTTGGATTACCAGTGTCTGAGTGTTCCAGTTGCTTTGGGATCTTTGACAATGCTTAAGGTTTAAAACTGTTTACAGTCTTATTTTGGTTATTCTAGTAGGTGGATTAAATAATGGTATCTCATGGTATTTAGTTAGCACTTACAATTAATGATATTTAGTGGTTTTTTTGCTAAAATATCTAAAGTGTTTTGCCCATTTTTTAAAAATTGATTTGTTCTTTTTTTTTTTTTTTCTTCTTTTGAGGGAGCGCCTCACTCTTTAGTCTAGGCTGATCCTGAACTCCCTTGGGAGCCCCCAGGGTGGCCTTGAATCACAGTAATTCTCTTGCCTTAGTGCCCTCAGTGTTGAGATTACAGGTGTAAACCACCACACACAGCTAATCTTTATGTGGTGCTAAGGATTTCAGCCCAGGGCCTTGTGCTTGCTAGGCAAGCACTTTTACCACGGAGCTACGACCCTCCCTAGTCTTTGTTTACTTTCTTTCTGTTCAGTTTTGAGTTTTTAAAAAATGATTTTTATTAGATGGATGACCCACAGAATTATTGTGTCATTGTCTTAAAAAACAGTTCTTTCCCTTTGTTAAAAATTCAGTTTGTCCTTTTTCTTTTATGGATTGTGCTTTTGTTGTATATTTTAAAAAATTGCTAACACGGGAGCAACGATTTCTCTTATGTTTTCTCATTGGCATTTTATAATTTGGTATTTTAGATTTAGGTCTATGATTTATTTGAATGTAATGTTTTATAAAATGTAAGGAATGGGTCAAGTTGGAGTTTCTTTACATGGGGCGTTCTGATTTTTTACGTGTGGCTATTTGATTGTTCCAGCACATTTGAAAAGCTTGTCTTCTCTACGTTGAATTGCCTTCATATCTTTGTTGAAAATCAATTTGCTATATGTGATGGCTGTATTTTTGGCCTCTCTTCTCTGTCCCATTACTCCCTATGTCCTTTGACCATTTCCAGTGTCTTGATGCTGTTGGCTTTACAAAAAGTCTAGTGATCAGATGGTTTGTTCTCTTTTAGAAGTTGTTTTATTATAGTTTGTTTGCATACAAGTTTTGGAATCACTAGGATTTTTCTACGACTTTTGGTGGGATTTTGATTAGGATTAAACTGAATCTATACAATTTGGGGAGTAGAGAATTAGCAGTTTAATAATACTGAGTGTTTGCATCCATAAAAAACTTACTGTTTATTAAAGGGTCTCAGATGACATTCATCAATGCATTATCATTTTTGCTATATAGATTTTGTATATATTTTGTTAGATTTATGCCTGTTATGTTCTTCATGCTACTATAAGTGGAACTTTTAAATTGTTTATTACTAATAAATAAAAATGTTAACTGATTTTTATACATTGGACTTATATCTGTGACCTTAGGAATCTTGTTTCTTGTTAGTTTTAATAGTTTATTTGTGAATTTTGAGTGGTTTTCTTTGTAGACAATCAAGTTTTTGGTAGATAGAGTTTTCATGGTCTGGATTCTTTTAATTTCTTTTCTTGCCTTTAATATAATGTTGACATGCTAAGTGTAGACATTCTTGCCTTTTAAACATAAAGGAAAAATATTCTTTTACTATTAAGTATAATGTCTATTTAAAAAGGAAGCTTTCTTCAGTTACTGTTTAACTGAAAGGTTTTTATTATAAATAGATGGTGAATTTTGTTAAATACTTTCCTCTATGCTTACTGAAATGATAAGAATTCTTCTTTAGTCTGTTGATAGGGTGAATTACATTGATTGATAAAACCATATCTCATGATTGATTTTTATGTGTTTATCTTACATCCCCAAGATCAGTGTCACTTGATTATGATTTATTATCTTTTTAAAATATACTTGGATTTAGTTTGTTAAAATTTTGTTAAGAAGTTTTGCAGATAGACCTACATCTGTAGACTCACTGCTGCCGCCGCCGCCTCCTTCTTCTTTTTCCAGTGTCTATCTGATTTTAGTTTTAGGAGAATGCCAGCCTCAGAATGAGTTGTGAAGTGTTTTTTTCCTCTTGAATTTTTTGGAAAGTTTGAGTACAATTGGCATTATGTCTTCTTTTAAACTTTAAACACTTAGTGGGATTCACCAGTGAACTCATGTGGGTACGGTGACTTTGTCAGGACATTTTAAACTAAAAATTCAATTTTGTAAATAGATACATCTTTTCAATTCTTTAGTGAATTTTCGTAATTTATATCTTTCTGAGAATGGTCATTTCATTCAAGTTATATTAATTAGAGTAATTTTGATCTGCTGTTTCTGTTTTCATTCAGTTGAAAATACTTCCTAAGCTCCCTTTTGATAATTTATTTGACCTTTTGATTATATAAATACATTATCTTATTTCTGATTATTTGGAGTTTTTGAGGTAATATTAACCTGTTAACTTCTAACTTAGTGCCCTGGTGGTCAGAAAACGTATTTTGGATAATTTGAATTGTTTTGAAAATTTATTGAGACTTTTTAGTGATTTAGAATATAACCAGACTTGATAGAAGTTCCATTTGTAGTTGTGAAGAATTGTGCGTTCTGCTATTGTTAGGAGGAATATTCTAAAAAATTTAATTCAGAAGATTGACAGTATTATTCAAATGTTCTATGTTTATTTTCCTGATACTTGTTCTTTCATTTATTGAGAAGTTGATGAACTCTCCAGCTGGCAAATTTTGTTTTGCAATTCAATTTTTATATTCAGCATTTGAAGCTCTTATTATTAGTGTATAAACATTTTAAGATTTTTATAACCTCTTGATAAATTGATGCCTTATCATTTTGAAGAGTCCTGTATTCCTAGTAATATCCTGTGTTCTGCAGTGTGCTGTATCTGAGCAATATAGCCTATGCAGCTCTCTTTTGATTATTGTAACATTTCTTATATCTTTTTGTATCTACTTGCTCCTTTATACTTAAAGCATATTTCTTTTTCTTTTTCTTATAGGCAACATACAGCATTATTTTTCCCACCCAGCCTGGTAATCTGTACCTTTTAGTTGAGATGCTTAATTTAGACCATTTACATTTAACTACATTGATATATATGAAATATCAAAAATACAGTGTGTGTTCAAATATAGTTTATTACACCAAGAGACACTCAGGAATTGTCCGATGCACTGTCGCTGTCGGGTCTGAAGATTGGAAGCATGCATACTCAGAAGCCAGCAACCGAGGCAGGGGCCCTCCGAGGTGGGCCACATTTCTCTCTGAAGTCACAGCAACATCACTGTAAACAATATGTTTTAATTGGATGATTTCCACAAACTATACTTGAAATTTCTAACCATGACAATTCAGTGAAGTACGGAACATTCAGTTCCAGGCTGTGGGAAGAGAGGCAGCAGCAGGGGCCGAGCCTGCGGTCCCAGTGGCTGTACGGGCGAGGGGTTCTAAACTGAGCTCCTTGCTTCCATGCGCAAGTAATTACTCCGATTGATATTACGTGGTTTGAAAACAAAATGGACTGAAAAGCAAATACTCCTCTGTTTTGCAGTGGGTGGGCGGCAAGCCTGAGCTCTTCAGAGCAGCACGGGGGCAGCTGTGACCCAGTGGTCGCTCCTGCCACTCCGTTTCCACTTCGGTAGTCTCCGGAATGTCCTAGCCCCGTTTGCATGGCTTGGAAATGTCACCAGCTGCCCCCTCCTCCCAGCCACCATCGTGACTGCCCTCGGAAGCTGCTCTGCCGCTCAGCCCCTTCAGCTGTCCCTGGGCTTCAGTCTCCTCATCCCTCCGACCGCACCTCCTTGGCGCCTGTCTTTCTCTCTGCTGAATTTCCAGCTCAGCAAAGCATTGCATGAGGTCTGCTTATCTACTGCTAGTTTGAACAGCTCAGATCATCTTTACGTTGTAGGTTTTCTGTCTGTCGTTTTATTCGTTCCTTTCTTCCTCTCCATTTTACTAACATGTATATATGCGGTACATAATGTTGACATTAAACTTGAGTGTTTTGTGCATACATATATCGGCGTCAGCATTACAGACCCTCCCCCTCTCCCTTTATGACCCTCCCACACCCTCCTCCTCCTCCCGACCTCGACTGTCCCCCTCATTTCATTCTAGGAAATGACTGTGGAATAGGTTTCTTATAGTAGAAGAACCATGCGATATTTAGCCTTCTGCGTCTGACTCACTTCACTGACAGGATGGCTTCAAGTTGCATCCATTTACCTAGAAAAGCCTCAAAATTATCTGTCTTTATAGATGAGTAGTACTCCATTGTGCAAATATATCACAATTTGTGTATCCATTGGTCAGTTGATGAGTATTTAATGTCTTCCACATTTTAGCTATTAGTTTTGCTGCTGTGAACATGGCTATACATGTATCTCTTTTATATGATACGTTAACTGTTTTGGGAAGATTTCCAGAAGAGTATCACTGGATCAAAAGGGGTGTTTATTATCAGCCTTTTGAGGAATTTCCATACTGTCCTCCGTAGTGGTTGTATGAGTTTACAATCCCACCAGCAGTGGAAGAGGGTTCCTTTTCTCCCACATCCTCGCCAGCATCGATTGCTGTTCGTGTTCTTGATATTTGCCATTCTTTCTGAGGTTAGATGGTATCTTAGTGATGTTTTGATTTGCATTTCTCTGATGGCTAAGGATGTTAAACATCTTTTTGTGTATTTAGTGGCCATTTGAATTTCTTCATCTGAGAATTGTCTGTTCATTTCTGTTGCCCATTTTTTAATCGGGTCTTTGAATTTCTTCAATTCCTTATATATTGTAGTTATTAGCCACCTATCTGAAGTATAGGTGGTGAAAATTATTTCCCAGTCTGATGGTTCTCTACTCACTCTGTTGATAATTTCCTTTGCTGTGCAGAAACTTGTAAATTTGATATAATCTCACTTACTGATTCTGAGAGTTGTTTATTTTGTTGGGTGTCTTATTAAGAAAGTCTTTGCCTATGCCTACATCTTTTAGATTTTTGCCTAATTTGTCTTCTAGAAGGTTCAGTGTTTCAGTTTTGATATCTTTGATCCACTTTGATTTGATTTTGGTGCACAGTGACAGGTATGTGTCAAGGTTCATTCTTCTGCATGTGGATATCCGATTTCTAAGCATCATTTGTTGAAGAGGCTGTCCTTTTCCAGTGGATGCTTTTGGATCCTTTATCAGAGATCAGGTAGCTGAGGATACTTGAGTTTGTCTCTGCATCCTCAGTTCTGTCCCTTTGGTCAGCTTGTCTGTTTTCTTTCAGTGTGTTCTGTGTATTCTTTTCCTGCCCGCATAACATCTCTTCTGTTCCTGACCCAGTAGATTGGATTGTAAGTTTGTAAGCTTTGTCCCCAGTTTCAGAAGCCTTTTGTGCCCTGTCAGCCTCATGTTGACCTTTGCCAGGGTACACTAATGTGGACAACTGACAAAAGACTCTTATTTCTTCCCTTCCCAATTCAGGATCAATCTGTAGACCCTCAATGGGTTCAAGTTGAACAAAGAGGAGCCGGGACAGGTCAGTCTTTCACTCTAACTGACTATTTTCTCTTAGTTGTTCTTCCTCACCAAAGAAGGTCCTAAATGCTCCCTCCAGGCTACCTGCACCACCCACAGCGCTGCTCTCTCCCAAAGCTGCCATATGTTTATCACTCAAGCGTTCACTGTATTTTGGGATCATTCCTTGTAGATGGCCCAAATCCTATCTTGCTATATGTGTTTTATTCTGTTCCTTCTTCTTCCTTTTCTCTTATTTTGTGTTCGTTTAGATTGTATGTTTTCTTGGTTCTGCTGTGTCTCAATATTGGCTCACTGGCCTTGGAGTTTCAAGTACACATCCTCAGCTTCGCGGTCTGCATAAGAAATGTAAGAGCCTTGCAGCAGTACGCTTCTCTTCTTTCCTCTTGGCCTGTGTTTTGTTTTTGACATACATTTTACTTTTACATATGCTATAGCCAGTTCGCATACATTGCTATTATTTTTATTTAAATAATCAATCGTCTTTTAAAAGAGACTTACTTAGTAAATAGGTCTGCGTTTAGCCATGTGGTAATCATTTCTGCTGCTGTTCGTTCTTTGCATCAGTCCTGGTTTTCATCTGGCTTAATTTTCCTTCTGTCTGAAGGACTTTAAAATTTCATATAGTTCAAGTCTGCCAGTGATGGATTCCTCTAGCTTTTGTGTTTCTGAAAAAAAATCTTAATTTTGCCTTAAATTTATAAGAGACGATTTTCCTGAGCATAGAATTGTAGATTTACAGGGCTTAGTACTGACAAGATGCTGCAATATTGTCTTCTGCCTAGCGCTGTGTCGAACGAGGACTCTTCTCTCATGCTTATTTTTGTTGTTCTATATATACTATAATTCTTTTCTCTGGCTGCTTCTCAGATTTTCTTTCTATGACTGGTTTTAAGCAATTTGACTATATACCTCAATGTAGTTTCCTTGCTTTTATGTTTGCCTTGAGTCTTAGATCCCTGAGTTATTTTTAATAAATTTGGAGAAAATTACCATTATTTCTTAAAATAGTTCTCCTCTCTTCCTCTTCTGTTCTTTAATGCTTTCCCTGCTGATGTTTTCGTTTCTTGATGTCGTCCCACAGCTCAGTGGTGCTTTGTTCTTTTCGTCTTCTCGTTTCCTTGGTTTCTGTCTATTTTGAAGTTTCTGTTGATAATATGTCAGTACTACTTCTTCTGCCTTGTTTAATCTACTGGTTTAATCTCATCCAGTGTATTTTCTTCTCAACATTTATTTTCCATTTTGATCAATTTAGTTTGGTTTTCTTTGAACTTTTCACACCTGTCTTTAATATTCTAATGTTTTCATCTGCTTTCTTAAACATATAAAATATAGTTATAATAACTTTTAATATCCTTGTCTACAAATCCTATCATCTTTGTCATATCTGGGTCATTTTGATTGATCTTCCTCATTATAAGTCCTATTTCCCCTCTAAAGTGTATGTCTGGTACTTTTTATGGGATGCCAGACACTGTGAATTATTGGATGTTAGAGATTTAATTTTATTAAATATACTTGAGCTTTGTTTTGGGACAAAATTAAGTTACGTGGCAATAGTTTGATGTTTTCAAGATTTTTTAAAACTGCTTTCCAGAGAGCCAAAGCAGCATTCACTCTAGGACTGGCTTTCTCTGCCTGTTTAGCTAGTGTCATTCTTATGTTTCGCTAGGCTGTGTTTCCAAGCTTTGTCGCTGGAGCTGTGATAGCACCTGCTGCACCCCACCTGTGTAGCTTCAGAGCCTCATTCTTCCTGCTTGTTTGGGCGGTTCTTGCCCTAGCCTCGGGTGGCTTCCTCACCAGCCCATGGATAAGTGCGTAGCTGAAGCCTGGCACTGTCAGATCCCCAACAGACTCTCTCCCTGTCCTCGGTGTACCTCTCTCTTTCTTCAAATACATTAAATAGGAAAAAAAGAAGAAGAAAACAAGCAGTCTCCCATTTTCTCAAATCTTCATTCAGTTTTAGTTATTATTTACCCCCTGCATTTCTCTATAGTATATTTATCCTTATGTCACTTGGCTTTTAGATGTCATGTGACTCAGGTTGCAGTAGATTTTTAACATTTTTCCCCATTTTATTGATATATATATATATATATATACACACACACACAATTTAAGGTTTACAATGGAGTTGGGCATTTCGTGCACGTATGCATCCTGCCAAGGACACAAGGGCGTTCCCACTCTAGCTTCTTTTACCATTCCCACCTCACAGCTATTCTTCTTGCCACCTTCCCAGTAAGGTTAACTTTAAATCTAAAAGCTGACCATGTAGATGTTATTTGAGTATTTCATGGTTTGTCCTTGCTTTGTTTTCTGCAGACCTGCCTTTCTGTGCATATAATAGTGTAATTAGCTCTGCCATGTCCCTGTCCAAAGCCGCCCTGCTCCCCACTTCCCCGCGGTGTGCACCCACCCCCAGCACTGCCCACCCTGGCAGCCCCTCCAGGAGCAGCTTCCTCACTTTGCAGCCTATTGCTGCCCTTCCCTCTTCGCTGGGCCTGACCCCTGGTTTGTATTCCCACGCCTTTTTTCTGAATTCCCTCCTTCATTTTGGTGTTTGCAACATCAAGAGGTGTTTTTATTCTGTTATTGCACTCAAATGATGATTTAATCAAGTAAAGAATTTTGAAAAGATTTTCATTATTTTCTAGCATTGTCATGCTAGTTCCTGGATGTGTGACTTGTTTCCTCCGCTTCGGAAGCGTTTAGGATTTCTTCTTGATCGGTAGTGATCTGAAGCTCCACCGCCATGGGCTTCGGTGTGGACATTTTTGTTTATTCTGATGGCCGTATGTCACTTCATTTAATCTGGAGATTTGTGTCCTTCAGTTCTGTAAAAATTCTTATTGATTTCTTTGATAATTTCCTTCCCTCTGTCGTCTACTTTTAAAACTCATCCTATTTTAAGTTAGATCTTCTAGGTTCATTCTTTAATTTTCTTTTTTAATCTCAAATTTTATCTCTTTTGTCATTGTTCTACCCTTTGGAAGTTTTCAACTTTATCTTCCAAACTTTCTGTGGAAATCAGTGAAATGTAAAATATATTTAAATGTAATAGCTCTTTATGCTTTTGATTTCTTTAGCCTAATTTCTTGTTCTGACTATATGAAGGGGAACCCAGCACTACTCATTGCTTCTGAATATATTTTAGTTTATATGTACTCATTGTGTACAACATTGTGTTTTGAAGTATAATACCTTGTAGAATGGTTAAATCTAACAAATGTATGCTTTTACTTACCTATCATTTTGTAATGAGGATACTTAACATCTGTTCTATTTGAATTTTTAAAAATACAGTATATCATTAACTACAGTTACCATGCTATAAAAGATCTTTGAAATTCTTCCTCCTATGTTGTTGCATATGAGAGGAATGTATTCTTTTTTATAGCCAAATAGTATTTTATTATATGTGCATACCACTTTTTCTTTAGCTGGAAATCCTATGATTTTATGTGCTAAACCTGGCAACTCTTTTTCTGTTGCCTAGTGAAAAAAGAAAACTAGAAAAAGAGATGACCTGGGAGTTCCTAGACACCGTGACTTGGTTAGGTGCGGGGTGCTGTGCATTGTCAGTCACTGTAGATCTGCAAGGAGTTTGGACATAAGAAAAGAAATTGTTCTAGTTCAATGGTGGATCCTTCCGTGTTCTAGTGTTAGCTAAATCAGATCACTTTTAGAAAAAAGCACATCAGTGGATTGGAAAGACAGGCCCCGTTCTGCTTCTGTCTTCTTTATTGCTTCCTCATGCTTGATAGCAAGATGCAGTGGTGGTTGAACTGCAGTCCATGCAAAAATATGTTTTGGCAGACAGCAGTAGCAAAATACCAATCTCAAATACCCAGACTGTTGCCTGTGTTCCTGATTACCCATAGGCGTGCGATTCCTCTTTTCTGCCCAGCACCTACAGCTGGCTTGTATGGTCCTTCCATTAGGTGCCTTTCTGGAAGCTTGTCGTATTTCCCCTGTCTTGTCAGCATGTCTTTGGTGAGCTCTGACTAGGCACAAGACTCATAGATATTTTCTCTTGCAAACAGAAGAATGTAATTTGAACACTGTCTGCCTCAGACATCTTATTTTTAGCCATTGGCTCTCCTGTAGGACGATTCCTCCATTTTCTTTGCCTCCATTTTTCAAATTACATCTTTTTAATTTTCATGTAAAAATCTAGTTTTAAGAATGATATAAAAAGAAAAAATGGCTGGGGCTGGTTGAATAGCACAGTGATTGGAGCGCTTGTGTAGCAGGCCCAAGACTCTGGGTTCAATTCCCAGCACCACATGTGCTGGGTGTGGTGGCTTACACCGGTAGTTCCAACATTCAGGAGTCTGGGGCAGGAGGACTGCTGTGTTTTAAAAAAAATTTTTTTTAATAGACTTCTAATCATTTTCTTGCTTTCCTGTTTTTTTCCCCCTTTGACCTAGCAGTTTCTCCAGAAGTAGACAGACAGATACACACACACGTATACACTAAAGATTGTGTTTACAAGGATGCTTTTCGCAGTTTTGTCTGAAATATAAAACAAAAGCAAAAACTCCGTTGGAATGGATATGGGTTTAAGTAGGCTGTGGTTGCGTATATTTGCTTCTTGTTGCTTAATACAAAGTTGAAATGATTTGCTCTATCTTTTTCTGTTTCCATCCAAGAACAAAAAGGATAAGTAAAATTCAATTAGTTTAGTAATATTTTAAAGCTTCAGCTGGGGATTTAAAATTTATTTCTTTAAAAACTTTTTAAAAGCAATTTTTGTAGTTTAATATGCTTGTTTTACTTTCTCTTCTTCTAGAGTTGATATTCCGTAAAACTATATAAATGACCTTGTCACACAGATAATTTTAGTTGTAACTTTTAGCTTTCAAAATATAGAAACTATCATTTGGGAAATAATTATTGTATAATGTTCGTTCACACAGTGACCACGTGTTTGTTTGCCAAGTTAGCCTGATTTTTACAGAAAATGGGAGTCTACTGTTTCCTTTTATAGAACTTAATTTTTATAAATCATAAATATGCTAGCATGTTTTATTCAAAAGTAAAACCTAACTAGTGAGCCTTGAAATAAAAGGGAATCTTTTGTTATAGTTAGTCATACTTCGGTTTTTAGCCCAAAAGAGAATTGCTCTCTTCTTCATCTACTGCTTTCACCAAATTTGGTTTGTAATTGCTTTAGACAGTTTTTTTTTTTTTTTTGGTAGTAGTAGTAGTAGTAGTGTAAGTTGGGTTTGGGGGCAGCCTTAACACTCACTAGGCTGTGTTCCCTAGTCCTTTTTTATTTTCCATTATTTTCCCACTATTTTTATTAATATACATATACCATATGTAATGTTTACAATGAACTAGTATTTTGTGCATATATATATACATATTTACAAACATACACACACACACACACACACACACACACACACACAAATCTCACATCAGCTTTACAATCCCTTCCCATTTCTGGCCCTCCCACACCCTCCCCATTCCTACCCCCCCACCTCCCGCTATCACATCATGTGATTTTATAGAAGACAAAGTCTCATAAATCATTAAGATGCCCAAGCTGGGCTTGAACATGCGATCCTTCCCCAAACTTCCAGGGTGCTAGAATTACAGACATGTGCCATCATGTGCCACTTTATAGACAGTTTCTATAACCAAATCCAAGTCACACTTCCCCACCCACCTTCATCTCCTACCAGGTCATCCTGAAAGATTCTAAAAAGTTCTGGTGGAAGTTTCAGGAAAGACTGCTCCTTGAGAGAGAACACTTGTTTGGGAGAGACCTGTGTACCTTTGTCTGTCTGTCCCTCCCTTTGTGTGTGTGCACATGTATGTAAGTTGGGTGTTGCTCACGTTTGTAAGTTATGTGGTCAAATTTTATTTTGGAATTATTTGTGATGATACATTTTGCCTGTGAAATAGAGACATTCCAAGTACTTTGTAGATGTTTCCATTTTTATAGACCATTAGAGGGCAGTATTGTAGAAGATAAAATTTTCTTCTCAAAGGTACTGCGAACTATTGTAATAAGCAAACTTCGGACCTTACTAGTGTGCTAAATTAGACCCTTATTGATGCATCCATTCTAAATTAAGAGATGATTGTGTTACGGGTTTAGCTGCTTTACACCCAGGTCTATTGATTCTGGTTTGGCAAAGGCAGCTTTTGATCATTGTGGCCACAGGGTGGACCAGCCTGCAACATTACTTGTCTGCTATTAACTACCAGCAGATCCCTCTTTGCACTGTTTCTAGAAACGGCCAGTAGGCAGAGAGGACTAGCAGGAGTTGTGTGCTTTGAAAATTCACTTGGTGCTATTTCCTTACCTCTGCTGTGAGAAGGCTTGTAGCATCCAGACTCAGAGGAATGGCTACTTATCACAAAAATGTGCCTTAGGGACTTGCCGATAATAGAGCTACCTGGCTTCAAGCTGTGGGTGGACTTTACTAGCTATAAGTGGAAGGTATGTTTAATTACTCGTGTTGTTGGGTGATTTTAAGGCTTACGGCTCTAGGGACATTTTGGAAAGATCCCTCAGACATCATTCGGTGGAATCCTTTGACTTAATTTTTATTTGTCTAGCAAAGAATTGTAATGCTTTTTTGTTTTCTTCTAGCAGTAACTAAAATTCACGTAAGGTAGTGTCTCAAAAAGCAAAGACAATTTTCCCTCAAATTCAGTAACATAAGAAAACCATTCCTGCTGTATGGTTATCAGGCTATCATCCTCCTAAGTAAAACAGCCTATGAAAGCCTCCCATGACTGCTGCCTGTAAGAACCAGATAATTGAAATAGCCTCTCACACTCCTCTAAGCCCTCAGCGGCCGAACTGGGCATGCCCAGTAGCTCAGACGGATCTGCTTGCAAATACGAAGCTTTCTCCGGTTTGGCAGCGCCGGGTACAGGCCGCTCGCGACGGGGGCCGGCTCGCTTAAACTTAAGGACGTGCGGGGCACCGGTTATATCCGTAGGAGCTCTCTGGCCCGGCCGGGGGCCCTGGGACAGCCGGTCACACCGGAGCCCCCGCCCCCGGCCTGCGTCCTGGAGGTGCGGGACTGGAGGCGCGGGAGCGGGCGGCTGGCGCGGGAGGGCGGGGAAGGCGCAGGGCGGGCCGTGGCGAGCTGGCCAATCGGCGAGGCGCTGCCCTGCATATATGTTGCGCGGAAAGCCGGATCCCGGGTCTGGAGCCCGGTGGAGGCGCGCCTTCGGATCCAGGCGACCTCTCTCAGGGCTGGGATCGGCATCTTCGGGGATCGCCAAGCCCCCCAAGCCGGGCCGCCGGGATTTTTCACTCCAGCTCTGCATTCTCTCCCCCTTGGTTGCTGAAAGCTGGGAGATTTTATCTAGCTCGAGCAAGGCTGCCGGTGTGCTCGCTCGCTCGCTCGCTCTGTTTCCACGAGATTGTTTTTGGCAGCAATTGCATGAAATCCCAATGGTGTAGACCAGTGGCGATGGATCTAGGAGTTTACCAGCTGAGACATTTTTCAATTTCTTTCTTGTCATCTTTGCTGGGGACTGAAAACGCCTCTGTGAGACTTGACAATAGGTAAATGTCGGCTGTGATGGTTTCCTTATTTTACTCGTGAGATGCTTGTAATAATGCAGGTAAAAGATAGCCAGGCGAATTCCTTTGTCCATTACTGAGAGATTGCTGTGACATGGATGTTGGGTTTTTTTTTTTTTTGGAATGTTCTGAATAGCCTTAATTTTCCCAGGTCTGGACAGAGAACAGGATTTCCCATATTATGTAATTTAGCCCTTCGTGGCCCCACTAAAATAGGGAAATGCCTGGATATTCGTTAGTAAGAGAGTGGCTGGTGTTTTCTAGAGGGTGGCATATTTCACAGCGTTGAAGAATATTCAAAATAATGATGCTACTAGCATCACATAAATGAGAGGCCCATCTTTATTTTGGATGTTTAAGATAAATTCCATTTATCGACGATTTTTGTTTTACTCTTTTCCAGCTCTTCTGGTGCAAGTGTGGTAGCTATCGACAACAAAATCGAGCAAGCTATGGTATGTACTGACTAAAAACTGTGTTAAATGTGGACACAGCACTAAAAGTCGAGCTGTCTTGGGGTGGAACCAGAGCATCCTTCGGTTCAGATGGTGTTGATGGTTGTTCCTACATTGAGAAATACCAGTCCTACCGCTCTGCCCGTGAAGCCCCGCACTGTGGCTGCTGTGGAGGCGGATGGAGCCCCGAGGATGTGAAACACGCTCGTTTTCTGAACCAGCTTCACGTATCACCATTTGTTCAGGGTGCCCCCTTTTGCTACGGAAGCATGTTTCCTTCTGTTAGTCCTGGGCACATCTTTTGGGATGTGGCTTAAGCTTTGACTAAGGAGCCGAGGAAGAAGGGCCCCAAAAGTGGGGATCCCAGGGAAGGGCCCTCGAAAGGGCGCACAGAGGGATCCTTAGCTTCCGTGCCACTGCACTACGAAGGAGAAGGGGGCAAAAGTTTTGTTTTCTCAGCCTGCGCCTGGATTTCTCCTATTTTTTATTTCCGCCTTGGCCGTTCTTTGTTATTGGAGCAGCGCCTGTGGCTCTTCTCACGGGATTCTCTGCCCACTGTTGCTAGGCAAACTCCGAACCTTTAATTCGGAGCTATAAATAACTCGGGCTCCCATTGGCTGCTACGTCCGCCCAGGTTTCTGTGATGTCAGCTTAATCGCGAAAAGGCGGGGGAGCTGGGGGTGGAGGAAAGAAAATGCGGCAACTTGCTCAGTAGGAACTGGCTGCGGCCAGTACTGTGGGAGGCGCCTGCCCGGCCTGGGGAGGGACTCGGGGCAAAGCCGCAGCCGCTGGGCTGTGCGCCTGGACGTCCTGGAGGTCAGGCTCTGGGAAGCCAGGGCCCAGGCAGAGGCACCTCTGGTACATTTTTCTATCTGAAATAAGACCGCATGCATCCCTGCCTAACGTCAGTAAAGAAGGCCTAGAATTTTTAAAATCCGTTACACATTAACTCTTTTACAGCTGCATTCACATTTTCCCAAGTGTCTTTAAAAGAGCCTTATAGACAGAATGTACAACTGCAGAATTATGTTTTAGGAATTTTGGTGTCCTCCGGGAATAGTAAGTCGAAACCTGTTTTTCCCCTTTTGCTTTCAGGATCTGGTGAAGAGCCATTTGATGTATGCAGTTAGAGAGGAAGTGGAGGTCCTCAAAGAGCAAATAAAAGAACTAATAGAGAAAAACTCCCAGCTGGAGCAGGAAAACAATTTGCTGAAGACACTGGCCAGTCCTGAGCAGCTCGCCCAGTTTCAGGCCCAGCTGCAGACCGGCTCCCCTCCTGCCACCACGCAGTCACAGGGGACCACGCAGCCCCCCGCCCAGCCAGCGTCCCAGGGCGCAGGACCGACCGCATAGCCTGCTGTGCCCGTGCAGAACTGGCTGCTGCTGCCTGAGCTGAACAGACCGAGAAGATGTCCTGGGAGAGTCTGCCTTCGCAGTCACCCATCTCATTACTTGCTGCAAAAGAGACGTGAGACTGAAATATGCCATTTTCTCTTTTTTTCCAGTATTAAACACTCATATGCTTTTGGCTTGGAGACGTTTATTAGTTGGGTGAAGTGAAGGTTAACCTGAGAATTAGCATGGATGTACCCTGTGCAGCGTGGCAGATTGCTGGAGGAATGGTTTAACTGATGCTGAGGAGCCGAGTGCCTTTCCATCCTCTTCCTGCTGCCCACCCTACTCCAAGAGTGTGTTCTCCTGCTTGCTGTTGTACTCCATGGGGTCAGGAAGCAGTGGAGCCCCTTGCTGGACTTTGTGCTCTCCTCTCCTTCCCCCATGAGGAACTTGAAAGCGAGGCGAGAAACAAGGCTGAAATGAGCGGAACACAGTTCATTATACAGACTGACAACTGTCACCCAAATGCATTAAAAAAATAGTACTGTGCCTCTTTTCTGAATCAGCAGATGACACAAAAACTATTAGTGACAAAATGGTGACAAGTAGCTGAGATCTAGGCTATCTTATTATGAAGGTTGTTTTGCTTATTGTATATTTGTGTATGTAGTGTAACTATTTTGTACAATAGAGGACTGTAACTATTTAGGTTGTACAGATTGAAATTTAGATGTTTCATTGGCTGTCTGAAGAGGTTTGGGTTGTCTATATATATATATATATATATATATATATATATATATATATATATATATATATATATATATATATATATATATATATATATATATACATGAAAACTACTACGTGACAAACCACACCTGAAGAAAATTTAAGAATTCGGCACAGTTAGTCACTTTGTGTAATCTGAGATCTAGCTGCTGAATATCCCTGAAGTAAATCCCTGTTCTCTGAAGTCTTTTGGTTGAGCTGGTTGAATACTCTGAAAAGTGATCAGTTCTAGCTAACGGATTGATTTCTTAGTAGGGTTCTGCATATTACCTGTATAGTAGTCATATGCATATGTTTCTGTGCATGTTTGCTACACAGTTGTAAGGTGTCCTGTATTTAACTGTTGTACTTGTCAACTTTCAATAAAGCATATAAAATGTTGATAAACAAGTGTTTTCCTATCACAGTGTTAACATACTAGCAATTATTTCTGGGTAAAGTTAAAATAATTTGGCTAGTGAAATCCTGACAAGAAGTGGAAGACCTGGACAAGGTAGAGGTACCTGTGATTCGACTATAGGAATACAAGGAAATTGGTAATTATGTTGTTCAAACAGTAAGAATAGAGACAGCGGAGGAGGCCGCTCAGTTCTAACTGTTGTGTGACTTGGATACGTCACTTCGCTGTGTGGGCTGATAAGGATTTAACTTCCCTTATGGCTTTAAAATCCTGAGAGTCCATGAAGATCTTAATCCTTAATGCATACTGAACAGAGAGGGAATGTGCCTTCAAAAAATGTGTTTCATAGTAATAGCTCTAGGATGAGAAGGTAGAAATTAGAGAAGCTACTTACCTCTTGAATTCTTTGAGTTCCTTGAATTGAGATCTTTCCTAAGGTAGAATGAATCTCTAGGCCCGGGTATGGTAATATTGGTCCAAGCATACATAATTCTGGGGTTATCTGTACCGGATCTGAATTGGGACCTGGTGATCCGGGGGGGGGGGGGGTCCCAGTTAAGGCTGAAAGGCTCAAATGGAAGTTTAAAACATGCTGGAGTTCTAAAACAAATGGCATGAGCCTAAGGAGTCCCATTTTTCCACAGGAGCAATGTAAATGAGCAAGGAACCAGGTGAACTTGGCTGTGTAATCTACGCCAGGACTTCAGCAACCGCCTTCTGCCCAGCAGGAACTGGGGATGTACCAGCTCTAAACCTCATCAAAGGAGGACTTTGCGGGACAAGGACTTAACCCTCTGTATCCTTCACTTCTCTAATACAGAGCTGATGGGGGATTGAAATGTGAATGGGACGTTAGGGCTTCCTGGAAAGAGTTGCCAGGCCGGGTGTGTGTCCTGGCCAAGGAGACGTGCTGAAGCTGGAAACTGCTGACCCCAAGTTGGGGGCAGTTGGGACTTGGAGAGGATTTGAAAAAATGCGTCATATTAAATCATTTCAGCCTAAATAAAAAGATATTAAGATCATCAATGCATATTTTTAATAAAATGATAGCAGGTAGAAACCCCTGGCTATTTCGTCTTTTATGTTTTTAACAAAGCTCCATAATACTGTAGGTGGCAATTGTGGAGTATTTGAGAAGCTGCGATTCCTTTATCATTATTTAATAGGTGCTTGGGTCTTTCTATTAAAAACGAAGCGTGTGAAATTTTGGTAGCTGAGTATTATATGGGAAATAATTATTAAAATCAAAAATGTTTTAAAATATATTTATTTTAGTAGTTACTGAACATTCTTTAAGTGATTGGCATATTTAAGCATATTTAAAGTGATTTTGAAAGGCATTTTGCTACTTACTGGTCTGACTACATCTTGTTGGCATATGGATTATTATATAATTGGTTATATCATGCATGTTCTGTGGAGCAGGAACAATTTCCATAGGGAATGGAATGTGGTGCTAGCACTGGGTGTTCTGACATCAGCAAAACGTAGGACTCACTGCTGTCCAGTGAGAGAGACACAAGGAATTTTACAGGATTTTAACTGGTGTCTGCTTTCAGTTCCAGATTAACAATATTTCAAGCTCAGTAACTACTTTTTTTTTTTTTTGCATCCTTTAGAAGCAAAATTTTACTTTTCAATGCAATAAATACATCATGCCAGAATCAACTTTAAATTTACATAAGAAAATGTTTAGAAGCTAATTTTAGCTGAAATTAGAAATGAATTTCAAATACTCCTGGCCCTTGCGGTATGTGAAATAAGTAGCTGAAGCCTGACCATGTAACTGCTTCAGATCTCTTCAGACCTCAGTCATGGCATTGCGATTAGAAACAGTCAGAGAAAATGAAGTTTCTCTTCCTCTTAGATAAAATGGCATGGAAGTGAAGACCCGTGGAACTTGGAAGCAGATGGTGCCCAGTGGGAGCACAGGGTCTTGGTATGAGGCTCCTGGTGGCTGAGCCAGGCTGAGCACTGCTGGAACTAGTTGGATGAGGGACGGAACCTTTAGACCTGCTCTTCCATCTTTAAAATAAGAATTGAATTATATCACAGGCAACTTGTTCTGCCTTAGATGCTGTGATCCCAGCTTTTCACAATGACTTTATTTTATTCTGTTAACTTTTGGGGAGGAAGTGTATTTGTGATGTGTGAGTTTGTTCCTACAAGTTCTTAGTCTAAAACCCATTTGGTTTTAATCCTAGCTCTGCCGGTTACTAAATAAGTGACCTCAGGCAAGGTGCTTCCTGGCCTCTTTCCTCACGCTTCAAATGGGGGCAAGCTTTCTCCACAGGGATTTTGTAAGGCTAATGTTAGAAGGCGGTAAGCCCAGAGCTGAGTTCAGAGTGACTGTTCCAACCGTGTTAGCCACTGTTACTGTCTGGGAGTCATTAGCTTTTTATTTGTTTGTTTCTATATTTAATTTTTTATGTTCTACAGAAGTTAATCTGTGGTAGCTTGATTTTATAACAACTTTTGATTTAACAGCTAATGACAGTGGCTGTTTAATCTTTACTATTAAAAACACAAATATAAAGAAAAATGTCCTTTAGAATATGAACAGAAATGCACCATTTCTTCTGAATCTAAGAAATTATACCAAGTGACAGCTGTTTCAGTGATGTGAATTAGGGAAAGGATTAATTGAAAACTATCCATGTTTGAAAATAATGTTGGTAGAAGTAAATAGCTAATTTACAGATGAGGAATATAGATCTTACATTATTAATTTCATTATATACAAAGAATTGCTATGTAAAGCAATGCTCTGGGATGCCAGGCAGGCCTGAAGTCCCTGGGATAAGTAATTGAGTCCTCTCAACAGGGTCTACTGCAATGTTCAGTAAGTCATTTTTCAGTGAGTATGTTAGACAAGCACCCTAGCACTAAATCCCTAGCCCAGAATCTTGTGATTTAAACCAGGTATTTGAGACACCAACGTCTACCAGTAGGACAGGGAAGTTTCTCAAGTGAGGATAAAGCAATAAGAAGGTACAATGACTGGGTGTTTGTAGGGCGGATGGTCCATCTAATGGGTAGGACCCCTGTGCTAGGCTCTATCTAGTTGTTACCGTGTGGGAATTCAAGTACTCAAGTTGCCAGAACTTTTAGTTGAATTTCAAGATCCAGAAATCCAAGGTTCCCTCTGGATGTTACTGACTTCTTGACACTGTGCAGGCCAAACAGAAGCACATCTACTAAGCAGACAGCCCACAGGCCACATAGCTCTCACACCTGCTTTCTATCTTGTGACCATGTTGAGAACCAGGCTCCTTTACTGACATCTTGCCTTTCAGCTCACAGCAAAACAAGTCAGGAAAACATTTTTGATGGAAGTGGACACAGGCTACCAGGTAAGGAATGTGTTAGTTGATTGAGTACTTTCTACATGCTGCTGTCTGGCAAAATTTGCCTCCCATAATAAAAATCTAAATTATTCCTTCATTGTTCCTTACCAGATTGAATGTTCAGCAAAATATTTTTGAGTGTTCTTTTAAGAGCTTTTGTTAACTGAGTAGCCATTCCTCTCGGTACTTGTAACCGCACCCCACCCACCATGACATCTTATACCTGATTCACTTGAGATAGACATTGTGTTTTCTGATGTGTTACAAGGCTGCCTCAACTAGGGATAATATATATTTCAAATAAAATAATCTACCTTACTGACTATGAGACCAAGAAAACAGAAGACTCAGCATCCTTCCTTAAGGAACAAAAATAGATGGAGGTCTTCAGCATGACCAACTGTACAGGTTTGCCCAGGAACTTAAGGTGTTCCCAGGAAGTGGAACTTTCAGTGTTAAACAAGGAAAGTCCCAGGCAAATTGGGGCATATTGGTCACCCTAGATCTCATTTCCTCTTTTATTTAGATACACAACTAAATTACATCTCCTACTTCCCCCCACACACCCACTTGGAGTTAGATGTGACCTGCCTTGTTGGAAATGAATGAGCACTGAGATAACACTTCTGAGTTGACTCATAAAATAATTCTCAACAATCTATTCTTTTCCTTTCCCCTGATGACATGGAGAACCCTTCATGGCCTTGGAAATCTGAGTGGCTTTTTCAGCCTGGGACCCAAAAGGACTGATGCAGAGTGCCCTCCCTCCCTGCTCTGGAAGTCAGTAGCACAGTTTCACAAGCATCTCCATCCTTAGACATTCTAGAATGTTCCATTTCAGTGCTAGCCTTGGATGATATAGAAATGAGCACACCAAAATGGGTTGCTACTGCTAAAAAGACTTAAACCCTGTAGTATGGAAGTAGTGGCAGGTGGTGATAAAACTACTGGAGGTTAAAGAGATTGAGGTGGCAAAACGTTTTCTAGGGCACCCATCTAGGGTAACTCGGAAGGCTGACCATGTGCCTGTGTGTATTTCTGAGAAGCCAGAGTGATGGAAACCTGTTACTTCACACTGTCTGGCAAGGATCTCCACCTTACCTCTCCTGTGATTCTCAAGAGAAAGGTGCGCCCAAGAAGAAATTCGCTTTAAGGAGAAAGGCTTCTGGTGTGTCTCCCACGTTCCTGATGAAAGTTTTATCACAGTTGTTATGCCTGCCAATCCGCATCATCATCACTGGAGAAGGAGATCCTTTGTCTTGGTTCATAAATCTCCCGACCTTTGCGAGGCATACCATGTGGAAATCTTGGAACTGGTATAGAACTAGCTGAGACTGCGTTGTGGACTGTGTTCTCTAGAGCAAGGTAGTGAGTGCTCTACCATTGACAGAGATTGACAGATATTTACAAAAACTAATCTCTTCGTGAGCACAGGGATTGCATTTATTTTCCAGATTCCCTTGCAGCCATGTGAACCCATTTCATTTCTAGACCTAAGTCATAAAATCTTCAGGGGGCAATCCTCCAGTCAACTTGTTGGAGACAGCTACAGCCACTTTTGGTAAGGGGTGAAGGCTTATTAGCCTGGGCTTCCAGGTGACTGGAACATAGCCCCTTCTGCATCCTCTTGCTCAGGTCGATTACAAGAAACAGATTTCTATTATGTTTTGGATGCACATTTTTGAGTTTGTTAACTGCTGCACAAACACACAGAGCAATGTTAAGTGCAGATTAACGGCATGTAAATTGAGTATATCAGAGCCAGAGAGCAGTACACAGATGAGAGGAATACATTAAAAAGGTAAATGTTGACATTAACTTTGAAGAAGCTGTAAGATTACAATAGTTTTTGCCACAATTATTGAAAATACTTTGTTTCCCATGTGGTAGGAATGAATTATTCTCCTGAGTGTAGAGAAATACTTCCATGAGGTAAAAATTTACCTCCTAAAATTGTGAAGTTTAACTCACTTTGAAGAATACCACTGGAAAGATGTCATTTGAGATAAAATATCAGAATTCATGGTCATCAGCCCCACTGACCACAGCTGACTCTCAGATACATATATATTGAAAGTGAATCAGTGGCATCTCTTCTTAAATTGGGGTATTGTTCCAAGTTCTAGCTGTCCGAGTCGGCATCACCTCATGACAGTAGTCTGCCATTGCTGAGTTATTCTACCTGTTCACTTTGGGCCAGGCTTGGCAACCTGCCCAGGCCCACCATGCCTAGGACGGCCACACACTGTCAGTTGGCAGGTTGGTCAACTCACCTGTTCCATGGTTGTCCCAGGGAAACCTTTAAGGTCATGTTCCAGAGCCAAACCATAGCAGCATAAAGATTTTTTAAGACAGTGCCTCGTTTATTCATGACACCAGCCCTGTGAAGAAGGTATTATTACCCGTGTCACAGAAAAGAAAAAGTCACTTTCATGTCAAGTTTAAAGAACTCAAAAGTGGGATACAAACCAGGTTCATCCCATAGCAAAGTCCATGGCTTGTAGCCAGTACTGTGGCTGCTTCTTGAACACAGGCAGCTCCTTCCTAATGTGTGGACCTGTCCAGGGTTTGTGGCTGCCCCACAGCTGACAGTATGTCTACCTCTAAGTACTCAGTGCATTCCCCAAAGCAAGGTATACGTGAAGCACAACATCAGGATGGCACTAGAGTTGTGCCATCGGGGAGGATCCCGAAGTCTTCCCGAGCTACCGACTTGCTTGGCTAGCAGGGTCCAGGGGGATTTTGTGTCCTTTAAGAAACCAGAAGAGGGGCCTGAGGGCGTGGCTGAGTGGTTAGAGTACTTGCCCAGCAAGCACAAAGCCCTAGGCTTGGTTCTCCAGCACATCAGCAAGGCATGGTGGTACATGGCTGTAATTTCAGCACTTGACCAAGAGGATTGCTAAATTTGAGGGCAGCCTGGGCTCCATAATTCAGAATCAGCTGGGACTACAAAGCAAGACCCTATTTCAAAATAAACCCAAACCAAAAACAACAACCAAAAAAACAAACAACAACAAAAAAAACCCAACACCTACAAAGGGAAGAGTGGCTGCAAACTGATTCTGAAGATCCTTATGTGAATACTCAGCAGTGGAGCAAATTGTACCTCCTTCCCTGTCCAGTATGGTGCCGGAAGAATCTGTAACAAAGAAAGACAGCTATGTTTCCTGTTCTCATGTCGCAGCCACTTACCCCTCAAAACCCAGGGCTGAAGAATTAAATGTTTCTATAGATGATACTGCTATTTATTCATTTATTCATGAAACGCACCATGTGCCAGGCTTGGAAGTTCTCTAGGTCCTGAGCTGGACACTGGAAACAGCCGTGTTTTTGAGACACCCCAGTTAGGGAGTTGAAGAGATAAATGGGAAATTCTTACAGTGCGTTACGATGAGCTGTCTCCTTCAGTGACATCGTACACTGAAGTGTTGTGGGAATGGAGGAGAGAAAATTCTGTGGAGAATGTGGATAACTAGGGGAAGGGAAAGGTATACATAGGTACAGAGAGGAAGTTTAAGTTTCACCGCATACTTGTTTGGGGAAGGGTGTTATTGTGCCACTTTCTGTTGGCTGCCAGCATTTGATTTGCCTTTGAGAAATCTTATGTGGCAACAGAAACGGCCGTGATTGGCACGTGCCCCATCACATGTCTGGCCATGGGGACCCAGCCTCGTCCAGACAGAGTGAACTGCCCTGGCTCACGCTAGAATCTTCTTTCCTTCTGTTACCCTTCTCTCTGCCTCTCTCCTAATCCCCTCCCTCCTCCTATGTGGGGAGTGAATGTTTAGAAATGAAGCACAGGACAGTGCTGCAGCCATGAGCAGAAATCTCGGGGATCCTCCGGGAGCCATTGCGTGGGTCCACAAGACAAACGCAGCTGAATGAAAGGTGGATCTGTGCGATGCTATTTGATACCTACTGTCATTCTGAGTCCGAAGCCAGATCTATGTTCTGGATATTTCTCTTATTTCTGAACGGGCTTGGGTAGGGTTTGCTGTGGCTTGTGAACTAGAGGATCCTCGGTGGATGCCGCTTCCTTTCTCTGCTCTCAGAACATCCTGTTTTTAAGTGACATGCGTGCAAGTGGTGGGAAAATGCTGGGGTGGAAGTGCAGCTTTGGGAAAGCGCTGAGAAAGGAACTCGGGCAGAGTGGCGACATCCGTGAACCAGTAGAAGAGACTGGAGACCGAGAGGATCACCAAGGGTGAGAGGGAAGCAGGGAAGTCTGGGAGAGGTGCATGGGTGACAAGGGAGTGAGCCTGAGAAATGCCGGGGCAGGTTAAAATCAGGGATGTGTCCACAGAGGGGGGCTAGGGGAAGGGTGTGGTGAGGCGGAACGGGCTGGGAAGAAACCTCTTTTAACTGGCCAGTGGAGGGGAGGTGAGAAGGCGGGAGGAGAAATCAGTGTTTCAAGGCACTCCGCTGTCAAAGACGAAGAAAGAGAGAAACAACCAGCCAGCGGGGAGCGGAAAAAAAAAAAAAAAGAGTTGCACATGTTTACCAAAGGTAAAAACTGAAAGTCCCCGAGGAACCGTGAAGAAACTAGAACACAGACACAGGTGGAGTAATCAGCCGCTTCCCACACCCAGGGAAGAAACTGAGGGGGCTGCGGTGCACGTGGTGAGCAGGTGCTGGGGAGCTGCACGCCTCTCCTCCTGACCAGGTCTGTCCTCTGTGAATAAGGAAGCGTTGAGCTGCCCAGGAGGTTCAGCCCTGGAGGAGGAGAAAAGCAAAAGCATAAAGATCACACACGAGATTTGTAAACAGAACCGTCGGAAGTCAAGCACTAGTGACTCCAACAGCAAATTTAGATTCCAAGGTACTAGATACTAGTATCCTCTTTATTCTTTGTAGTGGGGCCGGGGTACTGGGAATAAAATAAATCGCTAGGTTGCTCAGGCTGCACTTAAACTTGGGGCCCTCCTGCCTTAGCCTCCTACACGTGTGCGCTGCCACTGCTGGCTCTGAAGGACTGTTGCAGTCTCTGAAGACACCTTTGTCCCAAAGCAGGTGACCTGGAGACCAGGCTCTAGGACTGGAATCCGTTCCATGTGGAAGACGGGGTGGACTTAGATCACATGGGACTTCACTGAGTCAGCGACTCTGAATTTATGTGGGAGAAAATTATGACCTGGATTCTAGCAACAGTTTGAGGTAAGGGTGTGGGGTGAGATTTAGAGACACGAGAGATGTGGGTCTTAGTGGCAAACTAGATATGCAGGTTAGGACCTTGGTACGGGATAGGTGCCTGGGGCAGAGAATGTGAATTTGGAGGCTCTTTTGGGCCAGCACATATTGATACCTATGAAGTCACATATCAAAATTGAATCAGGGGAAGCAGGAATGAGCCCCTAAGCGGCCTCCAGTTCCTTATCTTTTACAAAGAGGGGACACTAAATTATCAAGAATAGAGAATGGACAGAATGAGAAAAAATATTCACCATCTACTCCTCAGCGAGGAGGCTAATATAATATATAAGGAACTGAAGAAAAGCAAGCCCCTCAAAATCAAAGATCCAGTTGAAAGATGGGCAATGGAAATGAATAGGCAATTCTCAGATGAAGAAGTTCAAATGGCCAGTAAATACACAAAAAGATGTTCAACATCCTTAACCATGAGAGAAATGCAAATCAAAGCATCACTGAGATATCATCTAACCCCAGAGAGATTGGCGTATATCAAGGACTCAAACAGCAATCAGTGCCGGCAAGGCTGTGGGGAAAAAGAAAACCTCTTACACTGCCGGCAGGAATGTAAACTAGTACATTATGGAAAGCAGTATGAAAGTTTCTAAAAAGATTGGAAAAAATATCCCCCTCAATCCAGTAATACCTCTTCTGGGAACTTTTTATAAGCATCCTATAACAGAGATACATGTATACCCACATTCATAGCAGCACAACTAACAATAGCTGAAATGTGGAAGACACCAAAATACCCATCAATAGACCAATGGATACACAAACTGTGGTATTCGCACACAATGGGATACTACTCATCTATAAAGACAGATAGGTTTGCAGTTTGAGGCTTTTATAGGTAAAAGGATGCTACTTGAAACCATCTTGCTTAGTGAAGTCAGATGTATAAGGTTAAATATCAAATGGTTCTTCTATTATGAGAAACTCACATCACAGTCATTTCATAGAGCTAACTGGGGAAAATAATGGGAACTATTAGGGAGGGGGAGGAAGTGGGAGGGTCAAACAGGAGAAGGGAAGAGTTTGTAATTTTCCAGCAATATATATATATGCAAAAATGTTCAAGATCAATGTGACCATTATGTGTTGCATATACATATCAATACAATAGGGGGAAATAAATGATATGATATACCAAAAAAAAAGAGGTGACACTGAGTCTTAGGAGCACAAAGCCATTTATCCAAGATCACAGAGTCAGTGGCCAAGCTAGTCCTGGTATCAAAACTGGGGAGAAGGGAGGAGGGGAATCTACTCATTTCTCCACTTCTTCATTCAGCTTTTTAGATTCCGGGGCCACAAATATGGGTGGGACCTGATAACACCTTTGAGGAACTCCTAGACAGCGAGGCCAGATTGATAACTGTTGGAATCAGGTGCACTAGTCATGCTGGGACATTACAAAAGAATCAGTCGTTTTAGTGTTAGAGGATGGGAATTAGGAATAGCTTCCAAAAGGAAGCCACTAGACCTGAGTGAGGAAAGATGTGCAGGACTGCACGAAAGAGAACCTCCCAGGAGGTGGAGTGGGACACCAGCATGGCCAGGTGAATTACAGGGAACCTCCTGAGCCAGACTGAGGACTGAGACACGGAACAGCCCCTTGGGTTGGGCTGGGAGAGCGAGTAAGTACTTCTCCTGGGAAATCACATTTTGATTGGGTTTAGGTAGGGGTTTAAATAAATGTAGGGAAAGTCTGACTGTATGGTGCAGCTTAGCCAAGGCAACCATCACGTTAGGGATGAGTTAATTAAATGTTTTACCGAATAGAGCAGGCTAATTTTTAAGTTGATAATTTTGAATGGTTGGTGAATGATGTCATAAATATCCAAATGGTCCTTGGCAAGAAATAGGTTCCCGGCCCCTGATTATTCGGACATCAGAGGAAACTCTAGAGGGAGTCTTGGTGGAACTCAGCCTTCAGTTGCGCTCCTTGTACACGCCAGTCTGCTAGTGGAGAGGGAAATCAGTTGCCCAAGAGGCTCCGTTAAGGGGCAAGATACCCCATCACCGCAAGCCCAGAGCTCGGGATTCTTGAGGATAGTCAGGGGCTTATAAATAATGCAAATTAAAAGTGATAGTGCCAAATCTGTGAGGCAAAGTTCTGGGGAGGAAGAAATTAACTCCAGCTGGGAAGGGACAGCCAAGGCGGAATATCGAGGGGTGAGGAGGATTTTGACAGACTGAACTGGGAATCACAGAATGACGAGAGCTTGAGCTAGATGGGGGAAACAAACCATTAGTTAGTCTGATGGAACTTGTACCTTAGGGAGGAAGTATCTGTGGATTTCAAAGCAATGCATAGCTGAGTTTGTATTTTTCATGATTTCTCAGAACTATGGCTCCTCTGGTACACCCAGGTCTCTTCCTCTCTCCTGCTAGAGTCAATAATTGTCTTATGAGACTGCCTTGATGTGTCAGCTTTGGTTTAGCTCTTCGTAGATCCTAAATATGTGCTTGTTGAATGAATGAATGAATGGATGGATGGATGAATAGAAAAGGGAGATCAGGAAATATTTGAAAGAGTGTCTGTTTTTCCACTATTAA
This sequence comes from Ctenodactylus gundi, assembly GCA_004027205.1. NCBI lineage: Eukaryota > Metazoa > Chordata > Mammalia > Rodentia > Ctenodactylidae > Ctenodactylus > Ctenodactylus gundi. Next base: position 433,502 of record PVKB01000174.1, read on the forward strand.
TGAATTCTTTTTTTGATTTTTAACTCTGGGATTATAAAACCAAAGTTTTGGCTTATCCACAAAGCCCTAGTTTAGCTTTTTTCTCTGAGGTTTTAAATTTTATTTATTTTATGCCTTGGACCTTTTCGGTGTCTGGTGAAGTCTACAGAATGCTCTCAGAATGAAGTTTTAAGTGTTAAAATGTACAAGAGCATAAACATAGCCCTTACTAATGTGCAGTTACCAGAATTTTAAAGGAAGAGATTATTTATTAACATATTAACAAGTCGTAGCAGATTTAAAAAATTACAATCTCAGAGGAGTGCTGAGCTTAAGACGTTTAAAATACTTGGCACAACAGTAGTAGGTTTTAAGAAAGCTATGATTTCCTTGGATAATAAAGTTACAAAAATTGCTAACATTGGTTTTGTTTGTTGCATTTGTTGTTGACAAAAACACTATATGAGAATTAAAAATGAGTAAAACAAAGCTTTTGTTTTCCTGTACAATTTGATGCAGCCAGTGAAGTTTATACCTGGTAACGAACTTCTTGCTAGCCATTCCTCAGCATCCTCACTTGCCGTCATTGCAAAGGCCACAGGGAAGGAGACACATTTAATTTGTGTCTTTTGGAGTCTACAGCAGAACCCACTATATGCAGGTCATCTGGAAGCCAACCTGTTGGTATTTTGGGTTCTTTAGAAACAGAAGGACACACTGGAGACAGTTGTTCTTTCCCCTTTGCTTGAGGCAGTTATGGGAGTTGCCTCCAGGAAAATCCCTGAGCTCAGAAGCTTTGACAGGTTAAACAGGTTTCTGACTCAGTTGATTTTAAACAGGCTTGAATCCTGAATTTTCTCCATTTCAGCTTGCTGACAAGAACTCAATGAGATCTTGAGTTACCAGGCATCAGCTGACAAGTTGGGTTGTTTGTCTTCTGGGCTGTGTATCAAATTGAAAATGGGGAAAGGGAGCAATAAACCCAAAAGCTGGTGAGAATGCATGGAAACACATGGTGTTTCTACATTGGGATTAATACTTCTGAAGGACAGTTTGACCGCGTGGATGGACCCCAAGCTTTAGGTGTGCACACACGCTTTGGTGTAGTAATTCTGCTGCTAAACATTTTTCATGAGGAGCTATGTTTATTGTAAAGATATGTGCACAAAGTGTTTACATGTCTTCTATGTCCTGACAGCATTAACTTAAGAAAGACAACTTACAAAAAAAGCACAAAAAAAAAAAAAAAAAAAAAGGAAAGGAAGAAAGCAGAAGTGGAACAAGGGCAAGTCTGGATGTGATATGGCCTCCTGGCCCTCGCCTGGTGGCTTTTCTTTCAACTAAGTAACATTGGAAGCCTGGTGGTTAAAAGAGGACCAGGGCCCAGCCCCCACTGACTTGTGTGTCATGTCCCAGGCCTCAGCTTTGGCTGACTGGTGGCATGGCAATTGTGACCATCTCTAGGCTTAGGGAGCACTGGATTCTGGGCCTTCCCACACACCAGAGCTCTTATCTCCCTCTTGCCGGGAAGAGGTAAGTGATAACAGCATCCAGACAACTCCAGGCAAGGCGCAGAGGCTCAGCTTGCTGAGATCTTAGGCTTTTGGAATCTGCTGTGTTCAAATATCTGGAATTCCTGATGCTTTGTTTTGACCTTACAACCTTATTTTTTTCACTGACTGCATCTCAAGTATAAATATTTGTAGTACTTTTGTGCCCTCACTCCATAAATATTTATGAACTGTCTTCATCAGAAAGAGAAAAATGTTGGTGACTCCTTCTAGGACCACTGGGGCCTCTCTATTCCACCGTCAACAAGCAGCGCCCTTTAGGTGAAGATGTGGAGGACACGGGTAGGGACCCCTGTCCTGGGTCAGTGGAGACTGTGCTGGGTGGTTGGGGTTGGGAGACAGAAGGGCCCAGGGCTTTCACAAGGGTGGAGTTGGTGTGGAAGAGGTCATCATGGTTCCAACAAGGAGTCCACACAGGGAGTGCAGGTAGGTCACCAGCTGGTTAACAGAAAAGATCAGATGTGGTGGTGCCCTGAGAACATCCTGCAAGGTGCCACAGTGTTGTTTTGCTCATTTAGAAACATAAAGAGTGCATCTTAGTTTGGCTTGCTCTAAAACTAAGTCCTTGATATATTTAGATATAGGTCTGGTGAGATTTTATTTTAAATTTTTTTTTTAAATCCCTTAGGCACCATTTGTCTCAGAAGAGGAATGAAAAACATCTTTAGCTGCTCAAATCTTGAAGCTGTCCTCAGCAGCCTCCCTGCTTGCTGACAGCTCTCTCCCTAAGCCCCTGGCTGATCGTAAGGCTTCACAGCCTTGAAGTGTCCCTGGTGGTCCTAACAAGCATTGAGCACATCTATGCACATAGTCCACAGGCTATTGCATTCGGTCCACACACAAACCAACGTGATCCTTAATCTACAAGGGAGGAAACTCAGTCACAGAGCGACAAGCAAGGTGGTTGCTCTCGAATGGCCCCAGCTGCCTGGCTCGGACGCATGTCATATTTACTAGGATAGCACTGCCTGTACAGCTCAGCTCTGACTCCAAGTGCTCCTTCTCAAGCTCCAGGTCCCAGTGACCAACGGCTTCCTGTCCCCAGTCACCTGGCAGTCCCATAGTCAGGTGGAAACTGAGCTCAGCCTCCTTCCTCCAAACACGCGGGTTCCCCACGTAGTGCAGTCGTCAGTGCTGTGCTACCTTTCCTATCGTGTCTTTCCTGCCTGCTTTTATCCTCAGTAGAGTATCTGCGGCTCACTTGGTCCTCACAGGGATATCAGTACATGGCCAGAGTTTTCCAAGCGCTTTTTGAATCGCAATGTCAAACAGGATTCCCTGCCCAGCCTTTTCTTCCCAACCCACCTGGCCCACAAATATTAGCACCGAAATTAAAAAGGTGAGTCTGAACATGTGCACCTACCTCTTCAGTTCTCCTGGTGGTCCTGGGCCCTGCTGCCGGCTGTCCTGCTACACGGCTAGCCTCTTTCAGGGTGAGTAGCCTCGGCTTTGGCTGTAAGACTCACTGTCCTGACCAGGGCGCTCTACTTCGTGAGGATTTTGCTTCCCACGTCTCGTTCTTTTCCTTGTGCTGGGAACTTCCTCCCTACTCTTCCATCAGATCTGCTCATTTCTGCCAGGGCTCTGGTACTGCTACTTAAACTTATAAGCCCCTCTGGCTTCTTCTAGGTTACAGTTGTTTACTTTTCTGTCACCTCCCAGGAAGCAGGGATTATTTTATGGCATTCAGAGCTACCTAGGATATAGAATATTTAGTTACATAGAAAATAACTCATTAAATATAGGTCATGGGTGAATGTGGATTGAAGAAAGGAGACAAGGAGAGGTGATGTGATGGAAAATGTTGTGTGACTGGGCAAGAGATACCCAGACAGACAGTAGAACATTTTCTGGGCCTGTTTGTGAAGGTGTTGCTGGAAGAGGTTGGTAGTCGAGTTGGTAAACTGGGGCAGATGGCCTTCCTCAACGTGGGTTAGCATCACCCAATCCATTGGGTTCTAAATAGAATAAAAAGGCAGACAAAAAGAAGAATTTTCTTTCTTCTTAATGGAGATATCCATTGTCTCCTATCCTCGGACATTGGAGCTTCTCGTTCTCAGGCCCTCAGGCTTATCCAAAGTTATGCCACTAGTTTTTCTGACTCTCCAGCTTATAGATCATGGGACTCTTGACCTCCATATTGTGAAACAATTCCCTTTAAAAACCCCTCTTAGATATCTACATTTCTCCTGTTGACTCTCTGTCCCTGGAGAATGCCAATACAGGTATAAACACCTGACCACCAGTTCCATAGCACATGTCAAACCAGCTCATTCCTGGGCAGCCACCAGCCCTCCCTGGGCCTGACTAGTTCACTGTAAAATGAGTCAGTCAGATCAGAAGCATTGCTCAGGTTTCTTCCGGCCCTAAAAGCTGAGCGGCGACCAAATGTTGGCCTTATTTTCTTACTTAGTAAACTGAAAAGGTAAAGGATGGCACACACGTATGAAAGCAAGGAGCCTGTCCACAGAGATGTGAAACTGAGGCAGGCAGAGCCCAGCGTGGCAGAGCAGGGCCCTAGGTCCTAGGGATTGGGCAGCCTGCGCTTCACTTTGGCATCCGAGCCAGCTGATTCTGAAAGTTACCAGCTGCGAGGGTCAGTTAGTCACATGGTCAGCCACACCAATGAGGCCTCCCCAGGGTCAGGTGCATACACTGTCATGTTGTTCCCTTGTGCTTACTAGAATGAAATGGGGAAGAGAAATGCTAAACCAGTTTCAGTAACAACTGAAATTTTTTGAAGGCCATGAGCAGTTTACTCATTTTTTTTTTCAGAGTTTTTGTTGCCTTCTCTAGAAAATGGAGATGCAAATGTAAAACTCACAGAAGGAATGTATTAACATGGGCCATTTATGTATATTTGATGGGGCTTATATAGAAACACCTAGAATATACTTAGAGTTACTAAAGGAACACATTGGGGCAAAGGAATGAGAAGAGGGCCTGGAGGAATGGCTCAGAGGTTAAGGTGCTTGCCCAGGAGACACTAAGTACCTGCGTTTGATTCCCCAGCACCACATAAGTGCTGCATACCTATAATCCCAGCACTTAGGAAGCTGAGACAAGAGGATTGCCGTGAGTCCAAGGCTATCCTGGGCTCCATAGTCAGTTCAGGATCAACAGGGGCTACGGAGCGAGACCCTGTCTCAAAAGGTGGGGGGATGAGAAGATGAGAGAAGGGTGAATGGTTCTCCAAACTGCATGGGGGTGGCCCATAGTCGTTGCTAGGAGTAAGCTGCAGATTCAGATCTGACCCCCCTAGCTACAAAGAAAGATGGGAATAAGATCAGTCTGATGCTATCACTTCTGGCTTAACATGTGGCAGCGGCTTTCTATTGCTCTCAGATAAAACTCAAGGGCCTTTATCTATCTCATGCCCTCCTCTTCTCTCATTAGCCCCTCCCCCAGCCCCTCACACTCCAGACTTCTCCCTGCTGGTCCACCCATGGGTGTGCTTTCTCTTACTCCTCAGGAGAACTAGCATCACCATCTCTTCCCCCGGGAATCATGCTGCAGCCAATACTGCTCTCTGAAAGCATCCTCTACTGCCCCAGCCTGCCTGAAATGGGTGGCCAGTCACCTCTGTAGTCCCAAGTTCATTCCTCCCGCTGTGCTTGACAAAAAAAAAAAAAAAAAAATGTGCTCAATAAACACTGGTGGAATGGATCTGCCAAAATTCAAAATTTGCTTTCCCAGGTGCTTCCCATGGGTTTGCTGGTAGGGTGTGTGTGCAGAGAGAAGCAAACGAGGCTGATGTGTGGCTGTGGCAGGACTCACTGAAGAAACCATCTGAGATTGTAAAAGGTGAGGTGAGAGTTCACTGGAGGAGCTGGGAAAAAGTGATTTAAGATAGTTTACATAAAACTTGCAAAGGGCAAATAAGGAAGTCTGCTTTCTATAACCACTCCTTAAAAGGCACATCTGCACAAGCTGTGAACGTTTTTGGAAATGAGCAAAAGGTCAATCTTATACACGAGAAAGCAGAGCATGGTTCCACTCCACAGGCCCAGTGAGCATATTCCAGGACAAAGCTCAAAAAGGTGAAGTGTCTACTCTGAGTTGCCCACAGTGGAGTCCGATAACCAGCAATTAGAAAGAAGCTCACCTGGTGAAAATTTTCAGATACACTGGACTGTGCAGAGGATATGGTGAACCTCATAGCGCATGTTTCTAGAATCTTGAAAAATCAGACCAACCACTCACATTTAGGTTTCACAAGTATTGATTCTTTCTCTCTCTCATTATCTCTCTCTCTCTCTCTGTCTCTTTCCCTCACTGGATTCTAAATTACTTGGAAAATGAAAGAATATCTTTTTAACATGCATTTTGTATCATTTTTTTCCCTCAGAATATTCACATATTACTTACTTGCTTAATTAAATTGAACTCAACAGATTAGAGGTGCAGTTTCCCGATGTAGGAAAGATATGCTAAGCTTGATAGTATAAGCCTGCATTTCAGATATTTTAAAAAGAATTATTCACTTGTAAATTTATTTCCTAGCCTATAAGTATTTTAAAACCTATTTGACAAAGGACTTTGGGTTTTATATAATCCTGTGCTGTTGGCCCTCTGTACCTATGGATTTGTCATCCACAGATTGAAACAACTACAGGCTGCATAATATTTGGAAAAAATTGCCCTTGTGGTGAACATGCAGAGCCTATTTTATATCATTATCCCCTAAACCTCACGGTATAACAGCTATTTAGCATTTTTATTGCATTAGGTATTATAAGTATCTCAAGATGATGTAAAGTATGCAGGAGGATACATGTAGGTTATATACAAACTACACATTAAGCCATTTTATCTAAAAATTTTGAGCAACTGTTGACTTTGGTGTCTGTGGGAGAGTTTTAGAACCACCCCCATGGATACTAGCAGATGTCTGTATTCCATGTAAATTCAGTGTGAAACGACTATTAAGGAAATCCTTAGGGCCTACAGCCATGTTCCTTAAAGTGTATGATGGTGCCTTCCCTCTTCAGTTGGACCACATCTGTAGTATGGAGTTCTGGGTCTCCCGTATTGCAGAGGAGAAACTTGGGATGTTTGCAGGAGAAGGGTTATTAGAAAAGAGAGACCCTCCCATTGTAAGATGTGGGAGGTGACTGAAGCAGGATTCTGCCCTGTCCCATTCTTCTTGTCACCCGCACCAGAGCTTGCTACTCCTTCCAGCCTGTTACTTTGCTCAGTCCTTCGTGGGTCTAGATGCTGCCCTCTGTTTCCTGCTGTTCCCAGCTGAGCTCAGTGCCCTCTGTGTCTTCTGCGGCAGCCATTCCTCTAGCCCGGCTCAGCTCCACCCACCTCCTACACGGCTCTCACTCCGTGCTGAGGCCCTTAATGGATACCGGTACATTTGCTACCTGACCCCAGCCTTTGACACCCTAACCCAAGCCCACCGTTGAAGCCTATCCCATTTCCTTCCTTCACAAACACCTTAGCCAGAGCACATGCCCAGCAGATCACTCATCGCCACACATCTGTACTTGTAATTTTCTCTATATAGTAAACTGGGCCAGAGATTCAATTCTAAGTCACTTAAATAAAAAGAGGACCTATTGGCCCAAATGTAGTGCATGACTGTTATAGTTTGGATTTTTAATAACCACCCCCCCCCCCAAACAATCTGTGTATTAAAGGCTGAATCCCCAGGGTGGTGCTCTTGGAAGGTGGCAGAAACTTTAAGAGATGGAGACTAGTGTGAGGTCATTGAGAGGATATTCTTGAAGGGGTCTCTAGGACCCATGTCTGTTCTTTCTTTTTCTGGCTTCTTGGCTATGAAGGAAATGCTTTTGTTCTGCCATATACTGCCACCATATTGTGCTGCCCTACCACAGGCCCAAAGTAAAGGGTCCAACCAATCATGAATAGAGCTTCCAGAACTGTAAGCCAAGATAAACCTTGTCTTTTCATAAATTGATTATGTCAGGTATTTTTTATACTAACAGAAAACTAATATAATGTCTAAAATTTTAATTAGAATACGAAACTCATCTCAATAAGAAGAGACTTCTCCTTGCTCTACTTTTTTCTTTGTTTTTCTTTGAGACAAGGTGTCACTGTGTAGTACAGGCTGACTTCAGACTCATGGCAATCCTCCTGCCTCAGCCTCCCAGGTGCTAGGATTACAGGTGTGTACCACCATGCCCAACTTGTGTGGTGCTGGGGAATTGAACTCAGGGCCTTGTGCTTACGAGGCAAGTGTTCCAACTACTGTGTTATTCCTCCAGCCCATCCTATTTTTTCTAAGTGGAGCACTTATTACTCTTATTGCTGGGAGGGTGCAGATGGCAGCCAGCAACTCTAATTCACATCCTCTCAGTATCTTCAGGGGCAAGTTTTGTTACTAGGTGGAATTCCAAGGGAAGACTCTGGAGGGCTGTAGCCAGGGAGTAGGGGTACATTCTGACTGCTTTCCGTGCAGAGAAGAAGAACAACATGTTTCTCTGAGACCCACGAGGGCTGTGGAATGAAGGAAGCAGCGGAAGCAGTGTCCCTTCGGAAGGGAAGCTGAGGACGGGCCAGCTGTCTCCTCCCTTGAGCTCCTTCTCTGACCTTCCCTGGCCTTCTCCAAGAGTCAAGTGCATTTCCCCATGTTCTCCATTAGTTCCTCTCTCCCACTGCGAGTTCTGTCAGCATGGTTTTTGTTTGGTTCATGTTGTGTGCCTTCTCATCCATCCACATAAGACCCTGGAAGGCCGGGGTTTTGTCTGGGCTGATCATTTGTTTTTCACCCTCCACCTTCTCTCCCTGCTGGCCTGTATGGACTGCACCACTGGGATCCTGAGCCTTTTGACTCCACATGGGGCTGGCCAGGGCAGCTCAAGGTCAGGAGATGACCGCTGAGCTGTTGGTCCTTCTGGTTACTTCCCTACAGGCTCCCGGGAGCTGGCTGCCTCGTGGGCCTGAGGGCAAGGGTGCCTCTGCCAGCAAACCCTCACCACATAGGTTAAGTTCTAGAGTAGCTGCTTTCCCTTTCCTCTTCCAGCACTGTTCTGCTGTTCACAGTCCTGGAGGTGGGGGTTTGCCTTATCTCCTTAGATTTCAGTACACTCTGCCCACACTGTGTAAATAGCTCCCTTATTGAACACTCCTCATGTGACCCAATTAGGGCATGCCTCCTGGTTTCTGCCGAGCCCAAGCTGAGCACAGTCTTCTATTCAGCTTTGTTGTACCAGGCGGGACTCAGCTCAGTGCCTTCCACACCATGGGCACTTAATAAATTCAGGAATTTGAAAATGATTGAGTATCCACTGCATGTGGGAATATTGAACCCAATATGGAAAAATGGCTGAGGAGAGGAACGTTAATTTTTGATCTGTAAGGTAGATCGCTCACGTTGTGGTGCGCAGTACACACACATACATGACAGGCGGAGAAACTTCCTGAAGCAATGCTTGCTTTCCCCGTGTCGCGTGCACTGTGACATTTTCTCTTTAATTCTGCTGAATTTCAGTCTTCGAACTGACTTCTCGTTAGAGTCTGCCAAAAGGATTCCATGGCCCTCGAAGTGGCGTCACCCACAGCTTAAAAAGTGACCTTCAGCACTCTTTGTCTTTTGGAGCGCATACGCGTCTAGCGGTAAAATTCTGAGACATGAGACTTGAGGAGGCAACAATGCTGTGATGGTGACGTGTTTAGTAAAAGGTGGCTTCAGTGCCTTAAAGAGTCAGATGAAACTGTCAGACACGCAGCTGTCAAGAGTGATTTTTAGGCTTCAAGTTAATGAAAGTGAGTGCTGGGAACCAAGGTTTGTGTGTCCCGGCTGGGCCCAGCAGGCCGTAAATCTTGGGTGCTTACTGTGGGTTCCTGGCCCTCCCCGCTCTGGCTGGCTGCCACCGGCAGCTCTTTCTTCTCAGCAAAAGCATTTCTGGGAGCTTGATTAGGTTCAGCGCCCACCAGGCCCATCTGTGTGGCTACAGCAGTGCCATCTATTTGCAACTGGATATTCTGTCAGGGTTTCAAATTCAGCTCAAGTCTTTGGTCCCGTCCACCTCAAAAATCCTATGACTCTATTTTAAAAACTCTAAAATTGAACGTCTCCTCTGAGTTCACCATCTGTCATTCTCCCAATTCCCAGACGCTAAGGTTAAAGTAAAGTGGCAGAAAGTGGTCAAGGACACTACTTAGCTGCCATTCTGAATCGAATTTGCATACTTTGTCCTGAAGAAGAAGATACTACTTTTCTACAAGGTTCTTATGAGATAGAGAGAAAGAGAGAGAGAGAGAGAGAGAGAGAGAGAGAGAGAGAGAGAGAGAGAGAGAGCCCAAAAACCCAGAAAACCAAACCAAAGAAAGAAAAACCCTAAGCAAGTGAATGTGTGTCCTCAGATTCCTTAGGGACACCCCCTGTTCTAGCAGGGGAAACAGAAAAACATTAAGTAAGAATGTGCAATAACAGTCAGAGTCGCAGGGTATAAATCCACAAGGAACATGCCGGCCACTGTGCGCCTGTGTACTTTGTTGGTGTGAGCGGTGCCGGGGAGGGCTTTTAAAAGGGGAGGCGTTTGAGGAGACAGCAGAGAGAGTAGGAGCCATGGAGCTACTGATATGAACACAAATGGTAAAAGGAAGGACACCTACCTAGGCTTTGAGGCCATGACGACATGAACGGACCCAGGGGCTAAGCCCAAGTGACTTCAGAAACCGCCTTTGTCTTCCTTACAGCCTGTACCAAAACTTTTGGCCAACTTTTTGAAATAGAGACTCAATGATCTTTTAAATTTGTTATTTTAATTATGGTAAAATATACATTGTACAATTTCCCTTTCTGACTAGTGACATTGAATACACTTGCATTGTTATGAAACCATCACTACCGTCCATTTCTTGAATGATTTTATCATCCCAAATGCAAACTCTGACCCAGTAAACAACCTTTTCTTCCTCCCCTCCCTAACCCCAGCCCCTGGGCACCACCCTTTCTATCCCATGAATGAAATTGCTTGTGGCACGCCACGTAAGGGGAATCACACAGCGTGTCTCCTCTGGTGACTGGCATCTTTCACTTAGCGAATGTCCTCCAGGCTTGTCTATGTTGCAGCATATGCTGGAATTTCCTTCTCCTTAAAGGCTAGATGGGGTTCCACGGTGTGAATGTACACATTTGTTTAGCTATTCATCAATGTTTGATGACGCGTGATGGTGTCGAGTTGCTTCTCCCTTGGCTGCGTGGCCAATGTTGCTGAACATGGGTGTACAGGCATCTCCTGAAGACCGTCCTACAGCTGTTTTGGATCTGAGTTAGTAAGTGTTCCCTTCGCGGGGACACATTACCTGACACCCACAACCTAACCGAGGAGAGAGGTGTAATTCAGCCTGTGGTTTCAGGCATTCAGTACAGGGTCGACTCCACAGCAGAAGTATCACGCAGCAGATGTGGTGAGATAAAGCGAACGAACAGCAGAGCAGGGGGCAGCCCCTGAGAAGAACGGGCCAGGGGCCAGGGCCAAGAACCGAGGTCCCACCCCATGACCCCTTTCAGATGCACCTACCTCTGGCAGAGGGATCTTCTTCCCAGGTATACAGGGTCATTGTGGACGTGTGAGTCCTGTCGCAGCCACTCCAGGGCCCAGACGGCTTCTCCACGCTCTCCGTCCCATTTGGAACCCTTCCTGACCCCGGTGCTTTTCGTGTTGATTTACAATCTAGGCCGTAAGGGGGACTTTTTGCAGTAACATTTAAGGGCACGTTTCAGTCTGGTTTCATGATGAAGACTGGGGATAGGTTAGCCGGAGGGCTGGGTCTAGGAACGCTGGTGCTGTGATGGCAAGCCCCTGCCCTCTGCTGTCCCCAGTGCTGCCTCTGTCCCTCCTGCTGGCGGCGGCTGCATTAATTGTACTTCTCCACCGTATTCCAAGAAAAGCAAACGACCATTCCAGATAACCGCTTGCCTTCGCCTCACACTCTCCTGCTGTAGGAAGTGGTCGGCTAGGGGAGTTACTGGCAAGGGAGGAAGAGCCAGGTTTCTGCGGGGGAGTGTTGGGGCTGCCTGGACCCGGACAGGAGGTGTCAGTCCATCAAGGATGCCTTGGGCTCCCCAGAAGCATGCCTCGTGAAGCCTGAAGTGTGGTAGTTATTAAAGATCACAGACCTGGGCACAGTCTGCACTGCCAGCTAGAGAATCATTAGAGTTGTTAGGTGCAGAGTAGCAACGACTTCTCCTTAGCGAGGGAGATAGAAGCAGGAGACAGTGAGAGACAGGGGCAGAGCTGGGAGACTGGGACGAGAGGGATGCAGAGAGAGACGCTGTGACAGAGGGCTGGGATGCAGAAATGGACAGCGAGAAGCAGAGAGAGACAAGCCTGAGGAGGTAGCCAGCACCCTGGGACACGTTGCCACGGCTGCTGCCCTGCTGAAGAAACTCGCAGAGGGATTTGCACAGCTGGCTGCCCCTGGCTGCCTCGCTGCCCTGGGCTGGCAGCCCGTGCGCTGGCTTCTTCCTGCCCACTACAGCTGGCAGCAAAGCCCAAGTTGGGTTACTACATCAGTGGCTTTGCTTTCTCAGCCCCAGGGTGGAGGGTTCAGGTTGGAGGGCAGAGGGGCCTTTTCTAACACCCACAAACCGTGATCTCGGGTGGCAATCCCGATGAGAGAAAACGGGAGCGACACGGGCAACTGTACTCAGAGTGAAAGACAGTGTCTTCCACAAACCAGATTGTGGTCCCCTTAGGGCTGCACCACTGTGGGGAGATTGAGAGCTGGAGACATGTCCTCTGAAATACAGGCTTGGCGACTCTAATGGTGAATGGCCCTAATTCGTGGAGCCTTGCTGTGTGCGTGTGTGTGCGTGCGTGTTTGTGTTTGTGTGTGTGCGTGTGTGTGTGTGCGCTGACCTTTGCCTAACAAAGTATTTGCTGGAAAACAAATACCCAGACACCAGCCGGTGCTGATCTGAGGCAATGGAAACACTTTCCTTCTGTGCAGAAGCCTGTGTTCCCCTGGGCAGGACACGGAGCAGTAACTTTAACTTCGCCTCCTCCTTTTTCTACTTCAAATAAGTTCCAGAAAAGAAAGCAAATGTCAGTTATGTGTCCACATGTGTAATACAGATAGTTTTGTGTCATCATCATATTGAAAGCTGCCATATGAACACACGTGAATCGGGCAGCTATTTTGAGTTTCTCAGGAGGAAAATTTGATTGTGAGTGGATGATCAGTGTGAACGGAGTAGATCACAGCATATGACGCTGCTAGGTGGCACAGGTGCCATCGATGGGTCCAAAAAGCATCTTGGGTACTCCAGGCCACTCTGCTTCTGCCCTCAGAGAGCTCCAGACACGCCATTGTTCCATAGGACAAGGGCTTTTCTTCTCTGACAGTTTCATTCACACTTTTTTTGAAAATCAGAAATAGAGCTCAATGATAGAGCACTTGTCTACTGTGACAGAGGCACTGGATTTTATTCTAAGCAACAAAAAAAGAAAAGAAAAATACACCTTTATTTCTACTCTCACCTGTTCCAATACAGTGCATCTAATCTGAAGATTGGTTATCAAAAATATTTATGGCCAAATTGAAAATAAAAAAGAAAAATAAGACCTTTTATCATATAGAAACAACACAGATTTGGGGGTTTGAAATGTTACTGCTCTCCTGCTGAACCATTTCCCCTTGAGATGCGTGCAGCACGCTGAGACTGAGAGGGAGGGCGTGCCATCTGGCCGTGCCTGGGTGGGGCAAAATGGTACCGGTGAGTTCTCCTGATTCATAAAGTGAATCATTAATGCCCCCAAATTCCCTTCTTTCTTCACTTCCTTTCCTCCTTCTCTCCTTTATTTTTTGTCCATTTCTTTCTTCCTTTCTTTCTCCCCAGCTTTACTGAAATATAATTAGAAAATAAAATTGTATACTTTTAAGATTTAATATACATATACATTGTGGAATGTTATGATAATCGAGGTAGTTAATACACTTACCACCTTGCTTAATTACCATTTGTGTAAATTATATGGTGAAAACATTTAAGACTTCATCTTCTAATTTCCAACATTCAATATTGTTAAGTGTAGTCACTATAGCGCTGTCCAGTAGATCCCCAATCTCATTTCTTTCTCTTCCGTTCTTTCATCTCCTTTTCCTCCGTTCATCCACCATTCTCTCTCTTCGGCCTCTTCCGAACCTCGCGTGGTGTGAGCTGACTGCGTATCCTATCTCCGTTCTCTCCAGGAGCAACATTGAGCAGCTTGAAGATAATAGATTCTCAGAGCGAAGCCTTTGGCTCTCAGACTGTTAGACATCTGTGATCTTTCATAGCCCAAACTAATTTTGAGACTTGTCTAAACATCACCTTCAGAAATTAGTAAAAATGACAATAATACCACAAAGAAACACGGCACTGCCAATAGCACAGGCCCTTGGGCTCTTCATATACTCAATGGGGTGGATGGCACCGGCCTACCCACACTCTCTCTGCTAATGACAGCAATTCTAATGTTGGACCTTGTGCAGGGGGATATAATATTGAATATGAATATTTCTGTGCAGCCCCTGTCCTGAGTAGCAATTACTATATGACTGACAATTATGATTACATATAGTTACATGTAAATAATTATATATGTATATTAAATTCATACAGCACTTTACAGTTTTTTAAAAGCAACATTGCCAATATTATACCACTTACTCCCTGCATTAGCCTTGTGAAGGACGGGTTATCTCCCTCATGCTCAGAAGCACACTGAAGTCCAGGGAGCAGAGTGACAGGAGAGAACCCAGGCTCCTGCCTTCCTTCCCAGGGTATTTCTGAGACTCTAGTCTGCCTTCTACAACACAAGCCTTTCCTCACCGTGTATTCACCAAAAGGCCATATATTTGTTTGTTTATTCATTTTATGAATATTTACTGAATTCTGGGGGTTATTTTCTTTTGCAGATGTGGAACAGTAAAAAAACAGAAGAAAAAGGAAGTTAGCTCTCTTTGCTGGACTTCCCAGGGCAATACCGTGGTAAAAAGCACAGATGCTGAGCCCATCAGTTTGATTTAAGTTCCAGCTTGCTTGTCTCCTAGCCACCTTCTGCAATTTTTTTGAACCTTCTGTGCCTCGGTTTCCCTATCTGTAAGGCAGATAATTATAGCACCCAATGAGGGACATCTTCTGAGGACTGAACCCTTCTGTGTTGACTGTGAATCTAGCCCCCTGCGTCAAGACTGAATTCTAAATCTCTTCCTGGAAAGACTACCCCATGCAAAGAACAATGCGCTTGTGGAAGGGCAGCGCTTTCTGACTTAACCCACTATCTTTTGAGATGAGGGCTGCTGCACCTCTCCATGGCTAGATTGACCATATGCTCTGAGGTGCCCAGGATGGCCCCAGTGTCATATTACAGAATTATTAATACTCATCTTCATGCTTAGAAGTATGCTTGCTTGGGCGATAAATCACAAGTTCACCTACCCAGAACTTACAGGGAGCTTTTCTCACCCAACATCTGCAACATACACAAGCACACACCTTTAAAAGCTCAAAGTGCAATGTGAGATTAAGTTCCAAGGAAAACTGGCTTCAACTAAACTTTGACCTTACAGTCAGGCAACATGCAGAAAATAAGCAATGTAGAGTAATGGGGCCGAAGGAGTTCACCAAATAGGGGTGAGCATCCCAGGCTTGTTTGCAGATTGGCTGGGTCATGCAACAAGTTTGGGTGAACAGCAGTGAGTGGAAGTGAAGCACCACTTCCAGGCCAAGGCAAGAGCTGCCTTCCCATCTTCCTCTCAGAAGCTGAGACACCCTGATGTTGGCTGCTTCCGATGGCAGCAGAACCTGGGTCGCTGAACTAACCTTTGGGGGACATCCCTCAGAGACTGTGTGAGAGAGAAGGAAATACCATCACGAGAAGTCAATGAACTTGTTACTGAAGCACAGCTTTCTCTGTGGCGACTGATACTGAGATGAACACTGTTATGGTGGATTTGAAATTATATAAAAGGTTTATGGTCACTTGCAGGTTATAAAAATGCAGTGATCTCCTCTTGGCTTTGTTCTGAGAAATCTATTTCATTTCACAGACTTCAAGGGGTTCAAGATGGTGCCAGCTGTACAGGTTCACCTACCCTTCCTGCTTTCTCTCAAGTTAGCCAACATCCCCTTAAATGCCAAAGAAGTTGCTTATTATATGCCAGAATGTGAATTAGCTGAAATGTGACTTTAGATTATCATCAGGACGACAGGTAGAGTATAGAATTTTCTACTTCATCAGCCCTATGTTTACACCTCCTACTAAAAGTTTGAATTTCCCTTGAAAACCAATGTGTTTCAAATTGTGGGATGAAACCTACTTACGTGGTATGAAAGTAGTTGTAGAGGCTATCACCAGAATTTAAAAATTAAATGAACTAGAAGCACAGAACCAGACTGCATTATGTTTGCTAAGGCTAGGTGTTGTTTTGAAAACTTGTTTTGGTGGGTATGTTGTATACATGGATGCTCCGTATTTCTTTCTTTTGGTGGTTTGTTTCAATAAAGTTTTATTTACAGCAGTAGGTGTTGGGGCATAGTTTGCAAACCCTTACTCTGTTTTCCTCCATAATTATTATTTCTATTGGTGTATATTTGCAACAAATAATAATTACATTCATCTCGGGGAATTGGTATATATACACATTTCATCTTATCTTTACTTCTTCTTCCTGCCTTCCTCTCTCCTCCCATTCCCAGATCCTTCTAATTCCACAAAGTCTCACTCTTTGTTTCCTATAATCTACCCTTTTATTGGCTGGGATGCTGTTTATTGCTTACTCTGAATCCTGGTGAAAATGCCTGTCATCTGCTGTATGGCATCCATCAGTGATGACCCTCAATTACTTATGACAGCTGTTTGCAAAGGACTAACAGGAGAAGTCACCAGGGAGGGCAGACTGTCACGTGCAAGTACTGTAGGAGGATATCTGGAAACCAAAAGAAAACTAATTTGAGGGTGAATGCATACTTTGGGGAGAGAAATTATTGGGAAGTTTTATGGATAGCAGTTCAGATGAGCACACCACATTTGTTACCCGGGGTCAAGCTAAACTTCCATGGAGTTGACTCTGGCTAAAGTTCAGTTTCCTTTTCCTTGACCTGAGGATAATTGCCCCATCGACTATGGTTGTTATGGGTAAGTCTTAGTTACAGAAAGAGACATTCTCTTCAACAAAGAAGACTACAACATTCCAGCCTGCTCATGGACTTCAATGGTGGCTTGGTGGATATGTTTCTGATGGCATTAGGGGAGAAGAAAATTGCCTGTGCCCAAGTCAAGGGTATGCAAGGAAGAGCTCAGGGAAGATGTGGCTCTTGAGCCATGGGTGGCCAGAGGCAAGGGATCTTTCTCCTTCTACCTCCTGGCAGGCCCCTAAGCCCTGAGAACAAAGAGGGCAGTCTGTGCCTGGGGCTACTGGTTTTGGGAGAAGTCCTATTATCTCTTCAGTAAGAAAGGAAGAAAGAGGAAGGGGAGAGGGATAGTTATGGAGGGAAACTCAGAGGGTGGAACAAAGGAAGTCTTGAAGAACCTT
Organism: Ctenodactylus gundi; assembly: GCA_004027205.1. Classification (NCBI taxonomy): domain Eukaryota; kingdom Metazoa; phylum Chordata; class Mammalia; order Rodentia; family Ctenodactylidae; genus Ctenodactylus; species Ctenodactylus gundi. The sequence continues at coordinate 450,553 of PVKB01000174.1, forward strand.
GGTAAAGGGTCTGGAGTGAAAGACTCTAGAGAGTGAAATGGCTCCTAATCGGAAGCATGCCATTTATAACAAAACCTCTTAAGTAGCTAAGAAAAGTCCTGGCTACTCCTCCACATCTTTTTTTAAGGGATGAAAATAAAATTACCAGTGTAAATATGAAACAAACAAGCAAATAAAGGCAAGCTTAAAGTTGTGTGAATTCTATCTTTACCCTGTCCGAGATCTCTGAATGTCCCTATAACTTCTTTTGGTAATATTGTGCTTTGATAGGTTGGAAAGGCTGATCAAGAAGGCAAAGAGGTTTGCCCATGCTTATGGCTTCCTCCACCTCCTGCTCACTGGCCACTCTGACTGTTGAGGGCACCTGCTCTGGGCTTTAGAGTCAGCCACTGGACCCTGGTATGCTGGCTTTCACCAAGAGCCCCGAGACATGCGTTCTGTGCTATACGTTGAGGCAGCCCACAGAGGAGATAATGGTTAATCAGAGCTTAGCACACATTGTAGATACCTCTCTGGACTGGATAAGAAGGAAAAACAACAAACCCGAAACTAGACAAAATACATTTTAAAAAGTAGAAGAAGGTGAGTCAAATGTGTGGAGAATGTAGGGTCATCAGATCTACCTCAGCTTCACGACAGCGAAGACTGGGTAGGTAAGTCTAGCTGTGGTTTCCTATTCACAGATTCCCCTTTCCGTGTTCCACTGCAGCAGACAGCTCTGCCACCCGGCCCAATCCCCCTTGAGATGCTTTTCTGTTCCCTTTTCTCTCTGTATCCCACACGTGGTATAAGGTTGAACAAAGACATTTATTTGTAAAACCAATTCCCAACAGAGGAAAGACTGTATTGGTAGACAGTAAACTGGTGGTCATTCAGAGGGCCACATGACACATTAGTGAAACTCAGAAAAAATCAGACAGACAGCATTGTTGTAGATGACCCACGTGGCTACCAATCTGGCCAACCAGAAAGCAGACTGTCCCTTTTGCTTGGGGACATAGATGCACTTAGATGTCCTGTGAGAAGGCAATTTGCTCAGACTTCCATAACGAAGTGTCAGGGAACCAGGCGGGGGAAGGGACCGGAGCTCCTTTCTACTCCAAGTGGCTTGTTTGCTTTCCACAGGTACCCACCAAGGCCTGCGTGGTCCTCCAGCCTCCAGCGAGAGGGCGCAGTGCCAGTTGCCTGGGCCTTCTCACATGCCCATCCTTATGCTCTGAATGATCTGAAAGATAGCTGAAAGTAGAAACCAAAACAGAGCTGAGCCACCAGACAGGACACAGCTGGAAAACCAACCCACAGAGCCCCTGCCTCTGCTGACCCCTGGGCCCCTGGTAAGCTGGCTCACAGCTGATTAGATATTTCCTAACAAGGAGTTAAGTTAACAAGGGGTCAGTGAACTTCTCTCAAAAGGCAGGCTGGCTGTGTCTGCTGATGGATGCCTTGGGGATTTACAGATAACCCATGCTAATTCTACCAGGAGTTAGGGCCAGAAATCCCTGAGGCTCAGAGAGAATTGGCCCCCTTCCCCAGCAATGTTCTGTGGCCTCTGGGGAGAGGGATGTAGGCCTTCGTGCAGAAACTGCACCGGTTAAATAGGTCAGCGACTCTGACTTTTCAAAATGGCCATGACCTGTAAAACAACCAGCTCTGTGCGGGAAGCAAGGCCAGGTGCTGGGAGCAGAAGCACAAAGCAGGGCCTCTGGCTGCCCATGGCCTACGTGCGTGAACGTCTTCCAAATGCCTGGAGCTCTCTGGCGCAGCTGCCTCTTATCCAAAGTGACATTTTGATTCATACAGGGCTGAATCTTCACTAGCAAGGCTGGTGGTGGGTGGTGCCTGAAGCCCTTGAAAAACTCCTAAGTCCCCCTGATTTGGTTCAATAATTCCCAGCCTGGTTCTAGCTAATGAATTTCAAATGTGTCACGATTTTATTTTGGTATCTTCCCCAGTGACAAATGGCAGTCAGTGTTGGTGAAGACAGTTATAACGATGATAAGGGCAGCCACCATGTACTTAAACGTTTTTATAATTGTTATGGAAAGGGGCAGGGTATCATCTCATTTAATCACATGGAAAAACTAAATGAACACTAAGTTCAGACATGTAGTATTTCTTATCTGAAGTTTTTGGCACCAGAAATGTTTAGAATTTTGAATTTTAAAAAATATTTGAATTTTGGCATATATATAATGAGATATCTTGGGAATAGAAGTCAAGTCTAAACAGAATTAGTTCATTAATGCTTCAAATATACCTTTCAGACATAGCCTGAAGGCAACATTATATCATATTTTTAAATATTTTTGTGCATACAACAAAGCTTTGTGGTACCATATCAGTGACATCACCTCAGCCCTCAGAACCTTTTAGGTTTCAGAGCATTTCAGATTTTGAATTTCTAGATTAGGATGTTCCATCTGTACTACACGGAAATTGCCTTGGGACTATAAAAAAAAGTTGCACAGAGCCCTGGGAAATCTTTCCTGGGTGGCTGAATTTTAAAGGTTGACGAACTAATGCAATTTTTTTCTTTTTCTAAAGAAACATTGCATACATCATCACTCCCTTCCTAAGATATCAGTCATAATACAATGTTAACTTTTCATGAATATTCAGTATCTACATCATGTTGAAAAACAATGATTGATATATTCTGCTTTGATGTTGTTAAGGAAAATACAGTGTTTGGCACCAGAACAGCGTGGGCCAGCTGTGTTTCCAAGCTCTCCGTAGTCTCCTGTCTTGTCTCCCTTGTTCTTAACTCTGACCATATCTCTGGTGTTACTACACCCATCTGCAGTGGGCTCTCTTCCATTATTTTGCTGCTGTAGATGAAGTTTAAACAAAGACCGTTAGAGTTATGTATAAAGCTGGAGCCAACCAGTTTGGTGTGAGTGCTGAGAAATTCTTCTGTAGAGTGAAGGAGTTAGTTCAACACCCTGTGATACTTACTTTTGCCTGTGTCAGAGGTTTTCTTGGCTAATTTTGGGTTCTTGGTTATGTCTTGGCAGGGAAAGTTGCTAGACAGATGAAAAACTATATTACCAAAATTTGTAAACGTGCAGAAACACCTGATGTTTCTGTCCTCCCCTACCAAGACTCTCAAGAAGTAAAGGTTAACTAAATAGGATTCTGGCTCAACAGGAATGCCAGGAGGGAGCTGGTGATTCAACAGCCCCGGGGGGAAACTCCATTTACTATGCCTCACACCTTGTTCTTGGGATCAGGGGACAGCTTCATCTTGGCAAACAAGATGGTTGTGAGAGGAATGCTGGGGTCAGATGGAACTGGGTAAAATCATAACTGCTGAATAGCTGTGTGAGAGGGTAAATGATGTATTTAACATCTTTGTGGTTGATTCTTCTCCTGTAAAATGGGACCCATGGTCTTTACAGGATTGTCACAGAAACTAAATCATATGACACACAAGCTCCCTGCACACTGAAAAATCAATACATGGTAACAGCTACTCCTATTATTATTACTACAAGTTGAGATCCCATATCTGAATTGCCCAGGACCAAAAGTACTTTAGATTTTAGAGTTTATTTTTTCTTTTCTTGATTATGGAATGTCTCATTGATATATTAAAATATCCTGGGATGAGACTCAAATATAAACATGAAATTCATTTATGTTTCATACACACCTTAAACACACAGCCTGAAGGTAACTGAATGCATTGTTTGTGGCGCATCTGTACTTTGACCATGACCCACTCACACATGAGGTCAACTGTGAAATTTTTCGCTTGTGGCATTATGATGACACTCAAAGAATTTTCAGATTTTGTAAAATTCTGAATTTCAGATCAGAGATACTTGACTTATATTATTAATACAACCATGACATGGCTTCCCATGTACGTAAAAGCTAGAAGACCAGCATTTTACCATTACTGTGGTTGGGAGCTTGGCTCTCTCTATTTGTAAAACTGCACATAAGCACCTCAAAGTACCCTGGGGGGAAATAAAAGAATATATTCTTTTATTCATACATATATATACATATAGATATATACATATATATACATATACATATATATATATGTATATGTATATGTATATATATGTATATATATATGATATGGCCACTGTAGGTGCTCAAAAATGTTGCCTTTGGTATTGTCCTCAGACAAGAAATTGTCAGTGGAATGCAGATCAGTGAATAGGAAACTATCAGGTCTTGGGCCATCATACCCCACATTAAGTTAATTAAGGGCTCCAGAAGTTCTAGGTTAATAATAAAGTCACTCAATGATCTTTAAGAAACTACTGCCAACCTATCCGAAGAACTTTAGTCAGAACTTGCATGTTTCAGTAGCAACTTACTTGTTTTCTTTGACTCTGCTTTAAAAACTAATGATCATTTGTGATCTTAATTGATTCTATGAATTAGCATGTAAAAAGCTAACTGTTCTTAATTGTATTTATTGGTAACACTTTAAAGCCAACCCCTTTTTAGGAAAATACTATGAATAAGATCAGTTTTAAGTCCACATCGAAGATAATGTAGAAGCTCAGCCAAATGGAGCTATTCAGCAGGCTGAGGCAGGAGGATTACAGTTTTAAGGCCAACTCGGGCAACTGAGTGAGACTTTGAGTCAAAAAAAAATTAAGAAGAACAGGTAGGGGTATAGCTCAATGGCAGAGCATTTGCCTACCATGTGAAAGGCTCTTGTTCAGTCTCCAGCACTACGGGAGAGAGAAAATAAAATGGAGAGATGGGCGTGGTTATAGACACGTGGTCTGGGGACCACACCTTGAGAACAATTTACATTCCTTACCAGGTATATCAACGTCTTTAAAAAGCCTTCACATTTTATACCTATTTTATTAATTGTAATTCTGTGCGCCTGCCAATTTTGACTAGCAGCATAGCCTTAGTCTTCTAAACGCTGACTCATCAAGGTGGCAAACAGGAAAGGAACCAACAGTGAACTCAAAGTAGAAGTGGGGAGTAGATCCCGACAAGTTAATACGGACAGCAGATGAACAGCAATGGGGCTAAGAGCAGACCAGAAGAGAGAGGTCAGAGATGCCAAGAAAGGGAGGGGACAGCGGGCATTCTAGGCGGGGAGCAGGTCCTGGGCCAGTCGCACACACGTGGTTAGAAAAGTCCCCATGAGAGCCGGAGCTATGAGAATGAACGCACCTCTCCCTGTTCCCCTGAATTTAGGGTCCCAGTCCTATGGGGCTATAGATGATCACAGGCCCTAATTTCTCCAACTTCCCCATTTTAACGTTACCCTCAGGCTTTAGCATGCTACAATCACCCTTATTCCAATTCAGACCAACTGGAACCACCCGCCCGACTCCCTGCCTTCATCAGCTGTGGCTCTCCTTTGCACAATCACCTTCCCATCAGCTGGCGCCCTTGCCTCTTCAAACCATGGCTTCACAACCGCAGTCCACCTCAGCTTCCCCCATTCCAGCTGCTGCTCTCTCGTGCCACTGACATATCTCTTGCTGAAGCCATGATGACCTGTATGTTACTCAGTGCAACAGCCATTTCTCGGCCTCCTCTTGCCTCAACCCCCCGTGACGCTGCTGAGCTCTCCCTCTGCAAACCTCTGTTGCTGTGGCCTCTGATGCCCCAGCTTTCTGACCTCGAGAGATCCTTATCTTCGGCTCTTTCTTCTGAGCTTGCTTTTAGGGACTATCTTCTCCCACCTAACCATTTGACTTGACTGTTGACTTTCCTCCATGAACATCACTGACTTTTTTCTTTTCCTTACATTCTTTCTCCTGACGTAACTCACCTTGGCCCTTGATACTCGTCAGCTGAGTGTCAACAGTTACTCAGCTGATGACTTACAAACACATATCTCCAGCTTTGACTTCTCTCGGCCCTAGATATACATCTCCTACCATATAATTTCTATATTCAAAAGTAACTCAAAGTCAACAGGATCATCTCACAATCTTTCCCCACTGCCAAATACTGGTGTCACTGTCCTCCCTCTTGCCCATAAACCCTAACACATAAATACTAGAGTCATCCCTGGTAACCTCCAATTGATGACTAAGACTTGTCAATTTTACCTAGGAATCATGGGATTCTGTGTTGTTCTTTCTAGCCTCCCAGAAACCTTCCTAGTCCAAGCTGCTACAGTCTTTGTCTACACCCCTGCGGTGGTCTCCAACCGGTCTCCTCTTGCTGTTCATTGATCCTTTCTCCATACTGAAGCTAGGGTCAGTCTTTAAAAGCAGACAGCATGGCATTATCCCTGTGTTAGAAGCGCATCATATGTTTCCTATGGCCCAATCCTCAGTTCAGTCTCCCTTATCTCAGATGCTGGCTGCTGTCTATCTGTCCAGATGTATCTTGTACCACTCTTTCTCTTCCCCTTGCTGGATACATGGCTTCAAAATCTTTCTGGTCTTGCTACAGGGCTTTAGCACCTGCCTTTCTTCGGAAATATTTCTTCTCTCCTACATGTAGTCTAGTTACCTTCACATTTACTAGCTGTTTCTTCAGAGACACCTTCTTTGACCCCAGGTCACATAGATCACAAATTCCTAAAAGGCCGAGACTGCGTCATCCCAACCCACCCTTACTCTAGAGACTGACCACTCCAGCTACTAGGGTGTGACAGAAAGACACAGAGATGACATAACAAGTGGATCCGACACAAAACCGTTAGATGCTGGAACCCTGCTGGTCTGTAAGAGGCTTCCTAAAACCACTTTTATTGAAAATAAATCACTGACGTTATGAGTTGAATAATTGCAGAAATAATTGAAGCTGTTGGGAAAAAGATTAAGCCAGGCTGTAAAGATGGCCTTTAGAAGGATAAGAGAGTCCTGAAATCAAACTTTATTTTTCACTAAGAAAAACGAAAAAGACAAAAGGGCTTGTGGAAAAGTATGAGCCCTGGGAGACCCAGCAGAAAGGTTAGGAGATGAGACTTGGCAAACATGGACTGTGACGCTCTCTGAGAGAGCAGCACGAGATAAGTCATAGGCAAGGCACAGTTTCCTGGGAGCATTTTTGGCAGCTTCTCCAGAGATGGAGAAGAGGAAATAGAGAAAGATACTAGAGGCAGATGAGGGCAGGAAGGAGCCATTAATAAGCAGGCATTATTTGCAAAGAATGTGATGCTGTGATGCCTTCTATCCATATTAAAATGGCAGAAACATTCTTCCCAAAAAGACTGTACACAGCCCCAAACACTGCCACAGGGGAGAGGGTGGCACAAGACAAGGATGGCTGCAGGTCACCTTGATGCCTGGAGAGACACCACTTCACACTGTTCATCTTGGATCTTGAGGAAGAAACTCCAGACCAGACGAATGGCCTCTGCTTTTTTCTTGCAGGCTGTCCAGTTCCTCACGCCACTCATCTGCTGATGTCAGGAAGTGATTCCAAATGTCATAGTTTCGAGAAAGTTTTGGGAGTCTCCAGGAAAGGCCAGTATTTATGAAGTCAACCTGCAAACATGGTGGATTCAAGTCTGTTCTAAAGCAAGTGTCCAGAATAGAGTGAGGGAGGGAGGGGATCAGATGCATGTGCCCAATCAAGTAGCAAGCCATGTACTTGTTTGTGGTAGGGCGAGCCAGGTCTGCCCATGTGGGAGCGAGCCCGGGATGACTAGAATTTCTGGAAAACACACTTTTTTTCTTGTAAATCAAAACAGGGGACTTTTAGTTGAATCTCTTTTCAATACAGTCATTTACTGGTGGCCTAAAGTCAGTGGAATTTTTTTGTGCTGTAGGACATGTGAGGAAATAAGAGAGGGAGTGTGGGATAATAGAAAGCAGATGGGATTTGGAATTTCCAAGAGCTACGTTTGAGTATACCATCTCCTACTCTTTACCTAAGAGATGTCAGCAGATTTCCTTCGTAAGTCTCAGTTTTACTGTCTGGGAAAATGAGTGTAACAGTTTCCATGTTGGGATTGTGTGATGGTTAGAAGAGAAAATGTTCTGTAAGGTCAAGAAGGAGGCCCCTGTGAAGGGGTAGACGAAACAGTATGAACGGATCTGCTTACCCGCATGGGCTAGGTTGTACAGACTTCCTTTTAGAAGCACCGTTCCAGTTGCCTCGGCACTGGTCAAACTGCTGATGCTCTGGTTTACAGACTCCATCACTACCTGTCCAGGTAGTGCTGACCTGAGGGGCAGGCAGTTTCCTCAAAGTTCCAGAACTATACTTGCCCATGACAAGTCTTCTCATCACAAGACCAACCTACTAAGAAGATGGGAACATTTCCTTTTTTCTCTTGTAAGCACTCAAAATCCTGATCAGGGAGGTGGAGAGCTGGGGAGCCAGTGTGAGGAATTACGTTACACATACAACTGTAATAATAGACAACATTTATAAAACCATTACCATACTCCATGAGGATTTTATATGCATCATCTCAGCTGATCCTCAGGATGACATCTCAGTTGATCCTCAGGATGAATAGTCACAAGAATTTTAGAAGTTAGGAAGTAGTTCCATCCTCTTTGAAGGACAAATAAAACCAAAGTTTAGAGTAGATATAAGTAACGTGGGCATAAAGGCTTCAGGGTCTGAGAGTCTGGTCCTGGAGTTGGAGCTCTTAGGAACCATGTTAACTCCTGCATATGTGCACTTACTTACTGGGTGACTTTCAGCCAAACATCCCAAAATATCGACTTTCCTCCAATCTTGCATTTCTAGAGACTTCAGAGACCAGCTAGCCATTCATGGAAGGTGTTTCTTACCTGTTGTACAAGATTCTGTTTTGGTTTCTCAACCTTGGGCTCAGAGACAGGTCATGCAAGGGCCACACAGGGAGTGGGAGACAGAGGCCATTAGCAGGAACAGCTTTTGTCCTCTCATGTGTCCCTGGCCCATGCATGACCTAAAGTCCTTTCTCTCCTCCATGTTATTCTTTTAAAAAAGCAGCCAGTATTAGGGAGGGTGGGGGTGGGGTCTTTCAGAAATGGAGGTGCTTCTAAGGCATCCACTGAGAGAGAACTGGACCACAGGGCACATGAGGCTGGGTCTACGGGAAGAGATGAGGCTCTTCCAAAAACATCTCTGAGAGTCAGCTCTGCACATCTGTTGTGAAAAGGCCATTCTGAAAAGAAGCCTGCTTATGACACGATTCTCTCTCCCTCACTCCCACCCCTGTAGGCAGAGTCAGAGGGTACACAGGAGGAGAATACTGTCTGTTAACTGATGGACAAAAGGAATGTCACTAACCAGAGACAGTGGGGCTGATCAAGATGGGTAGCACCAAACAAACCCAGAAAGCTGTGCCAAAAGGCTTTAGCCCTCTACTGAGGGAGGCCAGCCCCCCTTCCTATCTGATGGGAAAGAGTCCAGATGTGTGCTTTCTTCAGCAAATGAGAAATTCAGAATGTCCAGAGACATTCTGACAATCTGCACATATGTAAACATACACACGGAGAAAAATGCATACATATGAAGACATTGACAAGCATACACACACAGAAACCTACACAAACCTACACAAATGCATAGAAATGTGCACATATACACAAACACAGAAACACACACATAACATACACAAACACAGACATAGACACATATACCCAAAAACACACACACTTACATGCATACATACAAACACAGAGAAATCTACACATGCTTTTCAACCACAACAGCTCCTCTTTTCTTTGTTTCCCTCTGAGATCTGAGTGAAGAGTACTTTGACTTCAAGGAGGGAAAGTGAGCCAGGCCTGGCGGCAGGCCTGCGACCCCTAGCCTCTGGGAGTTATGGCGGGAAGATTACAAACTCAAGCCCAGCTTCGGCAACTCAGGGACTTAGAAACACCCTGTGTCAAAATTAAACATAAAAATGAGCGAGCTGGGGATGTAGCTCAGTGCGAAGGCCCTGAGTCTGGCCCCATAACTGTCTGCCACGAGAAGAGGAAGAAGAAGAAGAGGAAGAAGAAGAGCTGAAAAACCACTCATTTAGGCTAATAATTAAAATTTAGTTAGTCTGAAGGTGAAAGTAGTATTTTTTCATTGACAAATTTTTACAATATTCAAAATTATGAAGAAAATAACGGCCACTAGTCAATCTCCTCCCAGAGGTTCCCTTTGATGGGGAAGCTTGTCAGTTTCAAGAACACCCAGGCTTTGGGAGCCACTACAGTTCTCATAATCTCTAATTAGAAAATGAACTTCAGGGCTGGCCAAAAGGAGAAATAAAATTAAAGTTAGGAATATGCAAGGGAGAGATAGCCTGGAGGGGAACTGGGGCCGACCTGGTGTTTAAGATGTTCTCTCAGAAAATCAAAGGGTGGCAGGAGTTAGATGGTGGTTCCCTTGATCCCAGCCGAAATCTTAGCTGAAGTGGAAGACAGAGATGAATATAACCGTGCCACAAAGATAGTGTCTCACACTGCGGCTCCCTGTCACAGCACGGGCTCAGAGGAGATCAATAATACTACGAGACCACCATAAACACATATATTCCGACTACAACCAACCAAATCGTCTAAACAGTTAAGGAAAAATCTACTTTCAACAAGTCCAGGAGGCATTCTGGCCAAGGAGGAAGTCAAAAGCACCGAAGATGGTTGCTAAGTGAATACTCTAAGGGCAGGCTAGGAGTAGCAAAGAGGAGACATAACCCTGAGGATTTTATTAATCAGTTGCTGCCCACTTTCCCACTGAATCTTGATGTAACCTGAGAATGTTTCTCAATAAGGCTCTTAGAAAGAGCTGAGGATGATGGGAGAGAAAAAACATAACTCAGGCGCTAGAGCCTGGAGCACAAGTAGCAGGGACAAGGCTCACTACTGGTCTAGGGAAACGCATCAAGTCTGCAAGTGTCTTGGGAAGATAGCAGCTGGTGTGTGACAGCTGTGTGACAGTATCTTTGTGAGGAACAGCCTCAGACAGATACTCCAGGTCACGTTTGTTTCTGAGTCCTAAGATAAAAAAAAAACCAAAAAAAAAAAAAAAACCAAGACTCTTCTTCAGAAGGTATTGAACTGTTCTCCAAAGGGGTAGCTTTTGAAACCTGGTACTGAGGAGGCCAGGATGAGCTGCCTACTTGGAAGGAGACCTACCGCCTCCCTACCTGCAGAAAGGAAACGGAAACGTAACGCTGTGTCCCCAAGAGCCCAGCGCTGGGGGTCACACCCAGGGGCACTCTCCCACTGAGCTACCGATATGTCTAGCCCTTTGTATTATTTATTTGTTTAGAGACAGGTCTCCCTCTGTAGCCCAGGCTGACCCTGAGCTCACCAAGTAGCCCAGGCTGGCCTTGGACTCATGGCGAATCCCCTGACTCAGCCTCCCAAGGGCTGGGATTATAGGTGTGCGCCATCATGCCAGGTTTATATGGCGTTGGAGAATCGAACTTAGGGCCTTACGCTTGCTAGGCAAGCACTTTGACTGCTGCACCATTCCTGCAGCCCCTATTTGTTTAAACTTGTGACAGGATTTCACTGAGTTAGTTGCTCAGGCTTGCCTTAGGCTTGCAATCCTCCTCCGTCCTGAGTAGCTGGAACTGCAGGCATGCACCACCGCATGCAGTGGAACACGATGCTTTTTATAAAAAGAGGCAGAGAAACGGGGCAAATTCTCACAAGAGGACACTTAAGTTCCCTGAACTTCAATGCTCGTCTGGCTCCCATGAGATTAAGTAGAGACAAATCTAGCCTGCTCAGTAGGCTCAAGTGACATAAAACCCCAGGCTAAGAGATCAAGAGACAGATTTGAGGATTTCAAAGATAATCTATATAATATTAATGTAAATAAAGCCAGTCAGGAAGAATAAAAGTTAAATGCAAGTCTAAACACCTCGGGGCATGACTGATGGTCCTCTGGGGCCACGGTTTCCCAAGAGGGGTAAGAGAATATACTTGCTGATGACTCTAGCAGCAAGTTTCCAGCTTGGATATTGGACAGTGCTTAGTTCAGGAGAACTCTTCGGTGCTTGGGCCACCTGTGGATGACTTGTTATTGCTAGTTTCTTTCCAAGAAAATTGATGCTGAGAGAGCAAATAATTTGTCTAAGGTTATTCAGTTGACAAACAACAAAGCCAGGTTTTGAACTCAAATCTGGCAGATTTCAAACTACCCTTCTGCGGCCTCTTTCCCATTCCTGGTCAGGCTTCAGAGACGTCCCTTTTGCAATCATGGGAAGTGGAAACTTACTTATTTGGATGAGGGCATATTCAGATAACCTCCCCAAACTCCCTCTTCCTGGGGGAAATTATTAGAGGTTACCAAAAATGTAAGCAGGAAGTGAAGGCAAGACATAGCTGGACTTGGATGTCAGGGCTTGGAGAAGCCCCAGGAGGTCTGTCACTCCCAAATGATTTCTCAGGGAGGAGTGGCATTTCTTGGGTACAAGTTTATGCCAGGGGGCTCTACGTGCCTGGGCTGGGACACCCTAACTGTTCTTTCCATTCTGCTTCCCTTCATTTCAAAACCTCATGCTCTTACCGGTATCCCTGGTATTAGATACATGTGTGGAGACAGCACAGGCCACAGGAAAGAAGCCAAGACACAGATCATGAAGGAGGTAACATGTGACTCCCCACAACAATGGGATCCTAGCACCTTTTTACACACTAATCTGTCTTTTTGCATAAAATGAAACAAAAGTGACCAAAAAGTGGACACCTACTTTCCACTAGCCCTGCTTCTTTACCAAAACAGAGCTAGAGAAACAGATAAAATTGTACACTTCTTACTACTCACCTGTCCTGAGTATTTTCCCCTAGGTATCCTGACACTACTTTAGAAAAGCACTTCCCCCAGCCAGTCCTTTATAAAGTTAATAGAATAAGGTGAAGAAAGCAGTGAGATGCTCAAAAGACACAGATCAGTGACCAACACCTCCATTTACAGGAAAAGGTTTTGCCTTTCTCCTTGGCATCTGTAGGAAAATATACAAGGTAAGAGTAACCAACCACATGAGCTCAAAGAAGGTGAGAAGACCTCCAAACTTGGTGAAGAGCTCAGGCTTGGCACAGGATGAGACAACGCCCAAAAGAACTCCATTACCTGGAAACAAGTAGAAAGGAGTATGTGCCTACAGAGGAAGGAGAAACCAAGCAGGAAGCTCCAGCACACCTGGTATGAGTGTAACCGGCAAGAGCAGGGTTAGCTGCTGCTGTGGATACTCCAGATGGCGGCCGGGCATGAGAGGGAGGAACCCTTCTACTAGGGATACGGGCGTGTGGGTTTCTAGTACTCTAGTGCCTACGGGAAGTCTAGTTACTTACAGCAGAGGAGCTGGCAGGAGAAGATGTGAAGAAACTTCCTTCTTTGAAATGTGGACAAAAGATGGTTAGGCGCTTGTGGCCGGAGATTCTAAAAAGGAGGGAAAATTCAAGAAGCAGAGAGGCCAGGCAAGACAAAAAGAACTGGTGACTAAATCTAAAGGTGCTTTGTGTTTTCATGACATGTTCTGTTTAGGAAAGGACATGTACAAAGACAGGAGGAAAAGCATAGTACCAGGGACAAACTGAGAAGAGTGACCTGTTTCTGTGAGAATAGTGTCTAGCCTGAGCCGAAGCTTGCAAAACAAAACAAAAAAAATCTAAAAACAAGTGATGAGGGTGGTGGACTGGGTGGGCTGGGAGCGGTGAGGGGCAAGGCTCATCGCTAGGGACCACAGTACCACGTTAAGAGAGAGTAGTTAAAGTAAAATAAATCCTCTTTAGATCACGCCTCTGTATAAAAGCTAATTAGCATTCTAACTGGAAAGATTTAAAGAAGCATTAATGGAAAGAGTGGAGAAGCGTTGAGGACGTCAGGAGGAGAGAACTCGCCCAGCACGTATGAAGCTCTGGGTCTGATCCCCGGCGCTCAGGGGGATGAGGAGGGGGGAGGAAGAAGGAGGAGGAGGACTGACACTGAGGGGGGGGCAAGGTACACTAAGTGGGTGTCCTCTCGGTCACATTAGCCCAAATCTCCAGGCCCTACAGGCTCACATCGCAGTGTTCTTGACAAGCCTACCAAGAGGATAATGGAGTCAATGTGCCTGATCCCTGGGAAACTGCTGCAGATAGGAAAAGTTTTGGAAAACTGCTGCTGGCAACTGTCCAGATTATCCAAGAAGAAAAGATGTCATCCCTACTGTATGGACTGATAACTGTGGTGAAACATTAATTTACAGAAGGTTTTTAAGTCTTTTGAAAAGGAAGATATGTAATCTGAGATCTAGCATGGATTTGAGAAAAAGAAATCTGGCCTAAAGTTATTAGCTTTTTGCCATATCTACTTCAGGGGGCAACCTGGGGCAGACTACGCACAATTACTACATATCTGGATCCAAAAAGAAAAAAACACCCACTCTATACCTATTAGCCCCTGGAAAACAGGGGTACAAGGACCCCATTTCCAGCTTCACACATTGCTGCACCCAATTTCCCTCTTGGAAGCCTCTACGTCTTCACTACAGCATGCCCCTTCTTGCAAAGTTACTTTCCTCACCCCACTTGTCTGGCTGTTCAAAAACTCAGCTCAAAGAGTACCTCCTCCAGTGTCTCTGGCTCCTGTGTGATGGGAAGTCCCTTATGCACGTAGCCAAGTGGTGCACATGGCACCTGAGGTCACTCCCTTAGGGCTCTTCCTAGGCAGCATCTCATGGGCCCCTCACCTGTATCTCTGAGCACTTGCAAGTTTTTGAAGGTGTTTGCGTTATGAAGCCCAGCACAGCTACCAGGTATGAAGGGAACACTCAGACATGGTAACTGAATGAGTTTTTCTTGCAGTGTGTCCAACTTGTGGCCCGTCATTGTTTATTTCGCTCTCTCCCTCTCTCTCTCTTTGAGCAAAGAGAAACTGTTTTGGGTCACATATAAAATATATAATACAACATATATATATATATATATATATATACATAAACCCAAACCAAATGAAAACAACAACGAAAAAACTGCAGGCCAAACGCTGGGCACACCTGGTGAGGTTCAGAGTCAGTCTGAAGGAACTGTCTCCTTGTGTCCAGGTGCTTCTCCAAGTCTAGAGTTCTCACTGGTGACTGGGGCATATAATACTCTATAAAGTTAAACACGTTCAAAGATTACAAAGCTGAGATAAAAGGATAATTTGATAAGAAGCTCAAGGTTCAAGCTGTCTACAGACTTGCCATAAAACCTAAAAGCAGAGATAGATTTAATTATGTAGATTAACTTTTTTTGACTTTCTTGTAGTATGCTAAAGTAAATGGAATTCTGCATTAAAGAAATATATTCCTTGCAATTTTGTCCAGTGGTTTGAACTATGCACTGCTAAGGATACACTGCATATACCAGGTACTGTTACTGACATATTATATTTTATAATGTTACATTTGTAAGACATTAATTATGTTTTTGTCTATGTTTCCAAACTTTATGGACATTACATGGGAAGGCAAATGATAATTAACAATAAAGCTTTAATATGAGTAATCATGAAGCTTTAAATAAGGGTGAGGAATACCTAACACACATGTGAAGGAGACAGAGGAGGCCTTGGCAGAAGGGGCTATGCACACGCCTCTCTGAGACTTTATAGTTCTTGTGAGGAAGGCCTAGACATGACCTGCCTGGATATAGGGTCATGTTAACGAGTGTTTCAAAGTAACTGCAGGCCTGGATCATATTAATAGAAGAAGAGAGGTGAAATCAAAGGTGGGAGCCCCCATGGCCTTTGTGACAGTCACACTATCTCTACAGGCCACTTTCCTCCAAGGTTACAGTAACAGCTTCATTTGAGTGTACTCCAGAGAGGAGTCTAGAACCATCCCCTTGGAAGCAAGGTTGAGAGAACCAGGGAAGTTTTAGTTTGGAGAAGGAACTGCCTGGAAGACATCTTTAAAACAGCTTAACATTCAAAGTATCTACCCATGATTTGTATTGTGTTATTCTATGAGTCCAAATCTAGACTACTGAGAAAACAGTACAGGATAGTTCAAAACAGAAGAGACACTCCCAGTGGGGTTAGAACTATACATTAATGACTTGTGTTTTTTTCCTCCCCCATTTCTAGAAGTATTCAGAGATTGGGTAAACATCTGTTAAAAATGTTGATAAGGGGATTCCTACGTTGGGCAAAAGGTTTCCTTCAAGAACATTATCTTTGGAATTTGGGTGAAGATTTTTTTTTTTTTTTTTTCCGAGCAGAGGACTTCCTAATGTTGGAACACCAAATCCTCTCCTAAATATGTGAACTATAAAAAATGCTGAGTACTTCAAATCCCTCTTTCTTTTTAAGAGCTTTGTTTCCTTGGAAAAGGGAAGTCTTGAAGATCAAAGGCACTAATCCATCATTAGTGATGGGGCAGAGGATATCTCTGTGGGACACCTAAGCCTGTGCAGGATGAAGTGGACTTCTTGCCGTCACTGCCGTCCACAACAGGGACGTGGAGAATGGATATCTCACGTGATTCTCTACACTCGGGAGAAAAAGTGGCCCTCAATCATCAGTACTGCAGACACTCACACGGCGACCAAGGCCCATGTCAAGATGCCCACCAACAGCATTTAACTAAAAGCAGCTGTATGACACTTTTCCGTTCCCTCATCTCCCTTGTGAATGGGTGTAGAAGTATTTGCATGTGTGTAGTAAGCACAGCTCTCTGAACTTGAAACCTTACCTGTCAGTGACCCAAATCTCCAGGCTCAGGTCAAAGGCTCTGCTACATCCAGAAGCTCCATATAACCTTCTTGTGAAGGCGTTAAACTTCTCTGACCCCTTAGAATGTGCACTATCTTGAGTCCATGGGTGCTCCACCTTTCTGTTTCAATGCCCTTTTACGGTTATGTCAAATGACTTATCTGAACTGTGTAGTGTGTATAATCAGTTTAGCAGCTCACTGGAATCATTTTATGATTATGATTTGATAGGGCACCAATTCTGTCTCTATTCATATTTGGAACACAAACTAAATAAAAACCCACTGAGATTAAAGCATAAGGCAGCAATTAACTTGAATCTCAGACCAGTATCTTTTAAAAAATTATTCTGTAAATAAAATCTAGATTTTGAAAGACAGTTAAGAACATGGTAAACAGGGTCAGTAAAATACTATACCTGAGCCACAGACCACAAAAACGAACAGTGCCAACAGCCATGGTCCTACAGGGTATTTCTCTTCTTGTGGCCTCTAAAGAAAGGGAAAGGGAAAAAAAAGTAAGACTAAATTCATTGGGTCAGTAAACACTTATCAATGGGCACTGTGGTGAGTATTTAGAATTCTACTGTGAAGGAGACAGACTTCATCTCAACTCGTTGCTTGCAGATACAGATACATGAAGTCGATTGCAAAGAATGGACACATGTTGAAGAAATGTCATCAACAACCCTCACCCCTGTAATTCAGTGAACTTGGCGGTCTTAAATATTCTCAGGGCACACAGGGTATAAATACATAAACGGATACAGTGATTTCAAAGGCAGAATGATATTGATGATAATCACTTCCATCTGTTGAAAGCACACTCGTCGCCAGGCACTCCACAGAAGTGTACATCTATTATTTCCAGCATGGACACCTCAGTGCTAAGCAAGTATTGTCTTTATTTCCACTTTGCAGTTGAGAAACTGGGATTCATTATGTGCTAACCCAAGTAAGAGCCAGAATTCAACTCATTACAGAACATGAACGTTTTTCCACAACTAGGTTCATCTTTCATTCCCATGTCTGTACATTCCAAGCTGGAAGCAGAGAAGCACAGACATTTTCTCAGATTAAAATTTTTGGAAAGTCAGTGCAGTGGAAATCCTTGAACAAAAGAAGTACCCCTCAACTGTGAAAGGATGTGAGGGAGGCAGCATTTTGTCATAGAACTCTTAAGCCTCCGTGAAGCACGTGCTTTGGAAAAATATTTGCACGCTCGGGCGTGCCAAAGGACACTGCTGTACTTGCATGAATGCAGCCCTACATGTCTCCTGCTCCTCTCCAACCACGAGCTCAGAAGAAACGTGAGCATTCTTCCACCTTTCAGAGCACTTCTAGGACGATGGGTGGGTAGTCCTTTAACCAAAATATGTGTTCACAACACATCACTTATTTTCAGGGGAAGCACAGCAATGACATCAAATAAAGAGAAGGAAGATCATGAGGAAAAAAGCAAAGAACTCACTGACTACTTTCTCATTAGCTTATCCAATATGTTAAAGAACTCACGCCACACACACGCATATAACACACATTCACACGTAACAGAAAAATATGTTGGCAGGGTAAATACATATATTGACAAATGTTTATTTGTAGTAGAAATCATAAAATCCAATTTCAAGTTTCAATTAAATGTTGTTGACATATAAAAATAACTAAACATATAAAACATGGGCTAAAAGTATGTTCATGTCCATATAAATTTTAAAAAATAGTGGTATTGTCACCAAGGATGCATTTTTCTGAAATGTTTCAAGCTCAGTAAAGTTTCTAAAAAAAGAGAGACTTTTGATTTTTGTTTATATATGAAATGGAATTCATCTTGAAATAATCCCTCCTTTTCTTTTTGTAGTACCTGGGATAGACCCCAGAACTTCACATATGTTAAGCAAACAGTCTCTCACTGAGTTACATTCCAGCTTAGCGACTCATTTTAATACAGATAAGGCAACAGTCTTATTTCTCAGCTTACCTGTTACATTCTTAGACAACCTTTCCTTTTTGACCTTATATGGGTTCACTTGGCATTTGCATGGCTATGTATTTTTTTCTAGAGAATATTTATTTTAGTTTATAGCTCTGTATTTATTTCTGTAAGAATGTGTTTAATGTCTGTCGCTCTGTTAGGCTGTAAGGCACTGCTTCTCTTTTAGTATCAGCAGTATACAACAAAACCAGGCTTAATTCATGAACATAACAATAAATGTTCATCAGGCAACAAATAAAGATGATTTTAGGTCATTTAAAGTCTAGGTCAAGGAAGGCTATTTTGTTTTAATTAATACTTACCGACTGGGGGAAGGGCTTTTCTTGCATTTCTCTTACTAGAAAGCTATAAACTGTTAAATGGCAGGTTGACTTTGACTGAGAGTAAAGCTCTTCACTTCCCTGGCCCTCACAAGCCTGAATCTGTCGTCTATTACATGCTTGGGAGTCATGCTGCTGGGGAGTAATAGACTGTTGCCCTTGACCAGACAAAGATAAAATCAGTCTTCAGTAACTGTCTATGGTGTTATTATTTGCCACTCAAAACCAGGACAATGCCAGATCAAGTAAATAATAGGGACATTAAATAAATACCTGGACAGAATATAGCTTTTCCCCTTTCCAATCCTCTTCTATAACTTGTCTAACAATCTATCAGAGTTGCCCCAAAACAAATTCTGTTGCCATTTTATAATGTTGTATTTCAAAAATTTAGTTTTAGTTCTGTTTTTATTGAAGCCAACATGTAAATTCAGGAGCTTGGAAGTGAATCATTGGCCTAGAACAGTCTTCAAATGAAATATATTTTTCATTTGTAGAAAAACAAGTTATTAACATGTAGAGTTTAGAGCATATAATACGTTTTTGATGACATTGTCCAGTGGACTTTCAGAGCTCATAAATATCTAGCTGATCATATATCAAATCTTCTTTTTCCAGAAAGAAAACTACTCTACCACTGAGCTACATTCCCATCCCCAGCTCCCCCTTTTTTGTTGTTGTTGAGATGGGATCTTGCTACATTGCTCAGGCTTTGCATTTGTCATTCTCCTGCCTGAGCCTCTCAAGAATAAGTAGAATACTTTGTGAGAGCTTTGTGGTTCTGTTTTTTTTTGTTTTTGTTTTTGTTTTTGTTTTTGTTTTTGAAGGGGTGCACAGTACAATTTCATTGGGACAATCCACATAAACATGACTCTACTGGTAGGAAGGTAAGAAAGTAGTAGCAGTTCTGCAAATTCACTTCAAATATGAGGTTCCCAAATGCCAGGGGATGACTCCTGTGACAAGACACCAGCTGTGTAACTCAGAACTTTCCCATTTAAATTCCCTTCCAATCTGGAGGATGATCACGATAGTATTACTCCACTTCTCTGTTTTCGGATTGTTATCTAAGAAAAAGCATTGATTAACTCCAAAGCTGACAGCTAATAATGAAATATGGAGGCATCAATTAAAGGAAAAGTTTATTTCTGAACAATTAGCCTGAATTTTCAGTTGGAATTTATAAATATCTTTCCATTTACTAGATTTTATGCTCAACAAGTTGTCTTTTGCAAGTCACTTCTAACAAAGTATAATATTTGACTTGTAATTGAAAAAAAAAGAGATTTAGATTTTATAGCTTGTTTTCAAAAGAGGATTTTTTTTTCTTTTAGGAATTCTGACCCATTTACAATAAAATTAACTAAAAGCTTCTTCAACCAATCAAAAACAATCATTTTTTTTTGTGTGTGTGGCTTGTTTTGAAAACCTTTCATTACAAATTTAGTTGGACCATTTAGAACCCACCTTGGTGCCAGACACTTTTGAAAGGTCCCTCCTACTTTCCATCAGATCCTCTTAAATGCACATTAAATGTAATTTAAATGTAGCTCTGAAATTTGACTTGAGCTGAATTTCATTTGACTGGTTATATTGGCTAGCAATTTAAGCACTATTTCCCAATTTTCTTATTTCAGCCAGTGATTTTTGTTTTAGATCCCAAACATTTTCTAGCAGTCTTCAAGTGAGAGGTGGCGCACACTGATTATTCAGAGCTAATGGGGACGCAACAACCCTGAAACCTACTTCTTGTCTTATTGTTACCTTCGCAGTAAGATAAATTGTCAACTGAGATTAGCCAGTGTGAACGCTGCTTCCTTAGTTCATTAGAAAAAGCCACATCTCCATGTTTTCACTGTTGTTAGCAAATAGGTCTCATACACTGAGAAGAATTTATCTCAAGACTATTAAACCCTGTGTCTTTAACATCGTTTCCTCCCCCACCCCCATTATACTGATATGTATAAGTGCAAAATTTAAGGTTTACAATGAAGTTTAGCATTTTGTGCACCTAGGTATCTTGTCAAGGTGACAAGGACTTTCCCTCTGTCCTTTTGTCCTGCCCCCTTCCCTCCCCTCCCTCCCTCCCTCCCCACCCTATCCGCCTGGTTCACTTTGTTTTTGGTTTTAAGTTCCATGAGACAGTTGTGATCTAGGTCTCTCATATCAGAGACTGTTCCATGTTTCACTTTCTGCTTCTGACTCACTTCACTAAGCATGATGTTCTCAAGTTTCTTCCATTTGCCTGCAAAAGCCTCCACGCTGTTCGACTTTATAGATGCATAGTATTCCATTGTGTGTAAGTACAAAGTGTGGTATTTATACACAATGGAATACTATGCATCCTTAACATCATTTAAAAATGGTTTTCCAATGTCAATTTGGGCAGCAATCTTTTCTGAGTAAAAATAAATAATGGAAGCATAAATCTATATGAAAATATTTTTCCATTTTGATGGTACAATGGCATTTTGCTGCACTGATCACAGTTAAGTGGTCTACTTCCCATAAGAGAGAATTGTAAGGATTATTTACACCTGGAGCTGTGCATAATACTGAGGTGTGTCCTGCGGCTTCTTTGCCACAATAATACTTGATTTTGCAAGAATTCCAGTGTGACCGTTGCAAACCTAGTCTTTGTTCAGTTAATCAAACCAACATCATTCTTTTGGGTAAAAGAAATTGCCTCATCGAGTCTTAAAGCTTTTCCAGCCAAACCCCAAAATTCAGTTGAATTTCTACTTAATTGTATGAGATAATAGATTCCAGACGCTTTTGCTCATAGATTTGGGGGTGAACTCTGCCCAAGAACCTAAAAAACTCATGCCTCTCAATATCCGAAAGTCGCAGGCCTGGCAGTTTTTGCTAAAGACAATCTGCTTTATTGAAAGAAATTCCTGCACATACCGCACACGTTTTACATAAAATTCCACTTATAAAGCTTTAATCTACCGTCGTGGAGGCATAAAACCCCAGACAATAAACTGATCAAGTTAAGCCATCAGACCCATCCTGTATTCAAGGGGTAACTAAGAGCAAGGTTGGATTTAAACTTCACCCAGTGTTGAAGGAAGGCCTCACTGGGAACAAGAAACAGGAGATAGGGAAAAACGTGGGTCGAAACCTCACTCCCCACCGTGAGCTCTTGGTACACAACCACTGAGACTCTGGGAAGGAAGCCTCAGGGCGCTGCGCGGCGGCCGTGGGGGAGGGCCAGGGCCAGGGGCGGAGACTGGAGAAAAGACGCGACCAGAGGCCGTCTACCCATTCATTCATTCATTCATTCATTCATTCGTTCGTTCATTCATTCATTCAATAAACATTCCAGCACCCGCTAGGTTCCGGCCCCGCGCACGTGCAATCGGCCCAACTCTCCTCTGGGGTTGCGACGTGCTGTGTTTCCCAAGGACACTGGCCCAGTTTTCTCCCGGGAGGTTCTTCCACCCTCCACGGTAGCCCAGGCAGCCACTCCCAGAGGGGCTACGACCAACCAGGGCCCTCTCCGCCCACGAGGGACCGGGAGCTCCGCGCCCCCAAGCCCAGCCCCGAGCCCCCGTTCCCGCGACCCCATCCGAGGGGCGGGACCCCTGCGCTCGCGGCCCGCCGGTCCTCCCCGCCCCGCCCCGTGGGTCCTGCCCGGCTTTCCGGCCGCCCGCGCCGCCCCGCCTTACCAGGGTTTTGGCGACGTTGCCTCTCTGGGTGATGTTTTTGCTGTGCTTCTCGTTAGCCATGCGGATCCGCTGTTTGGCCACCATGGCTGGGGCGCTAGGAGATGCTCTAACTCCCACCTGCAAGGTTCCCTCGGGTCAACCCTTGCGACAGGGCCGGCGCGGCCCGCCCGGGCGCGGCAGGTGGCAAGGCGCGGCCCCGAGCCCCGCGCACCCTGCTTCCCGAGCCCCACGAGCCGGTTCCAGAAAGAGGCCGGCGCCCGGACGGAAGTAATCTCTCATCTCAGGAAACCCTCTCCGACTTCCTTGCCATCCTTCCGGTTCCCCAGCTACCTACCCAGCGCGGCTCCCACGCCGCGCCCAGCGCCCCGGCGCAGCGCGCAGAGCCACAGGCCCGGGCGCTCCGGTCTGGGGCCGAGCGTTCAGGCGGCCTGGGGCGGTGGACCGTGCGCCTGATGGGGCTGGGGCGCGGCGCAGTGGAGAATTCTCAGCCCGGCAGCCAGCCGGTGTTAGGAAGGGAATGGAGGGGCCAGGCCTCAGGCGGAGAGCTGGACTAGAGCCGCCGGGGTCACAAAAGCCTCGGTGAACCTCGGGCAGGCCCGTCCTCTTGGGTGACAGTCCAAAGGAATCCGTCCATGAGAGTCTGGGAAAGGATCCCGAGCGAGGGAACCCAGCCAGGGACCTTTTTGGTGGGGTGCACAGAGGGACTAATTGTAAAATACGAAGCTGATACCAAAAGTCTAGGCTCCTTAGATAGGGGTCAGGGTCATGAGGGTGGGGCTGGGACAAGGCTTGCCTGGGGCGTTGAGGGAGTAGCACGGGTAGCAGGGCGCGGAACGCCCGGGAGGGCACTGTGGCTTCGGACACTGAGGTCTTGAGCCTGCAGCGGAGGTCAGAGTTGGCGCTGCTGCTTAAAGCTAAAGATCTTCACGTCCTCTGCCTTAGCTGAGACCTCCCTCGAGCCACCCTGGGCTGCGGGTCTGAGTGTGGACTCCGGACTGATGTGCGAGTTCCCCCGCAGCAGCAGACTAACCACAGAGTTGCTCCCAAGTCTACAGATTGCCTTGGCTGGGATGTGCGTGGGACGTGGGGTTCAGTTGTTCAGTTTTCTACTGCTGAGCACACTAGAATTAGCTCTTAGAATCCCGGAAGGAGAGGTGGAGGGAAATCTTACTCCTCTGGAGATTTAGAACTGTGGAAAGTGTGAGCGAGAGTCAGCGTGGGGCAAGTACAGCCCTCACTGGGTGAAGAAGAGCTGCGGCCACAGACCAGGGCCGGTGTGGCTCCAGTCCTCCTCCTGCCGGTATCCACGGCTGGCCTAGGGACGGGGTGGAGGGCAGAACTCCCCTGAGGCAGTGAGAAGCTGGGAAGAGTTCCTCTTCCAGGACGCTTCTCTAAGCTGGTTGCCTGCCACCCGCTTAGGTCTTATCTTGGAAGTTTCAGCACAGGTCATTTGGGGGTCCATGCAGTAACCCAGAATTACCTGGGACATTGGTGTCTTTTTTATTCTCTCTCTACTCTAGGGGTAGCTCAGTTTGAATTGAGCTTCCCTTGATTTCTAAGCCATTGCTACCATTGTCACAGGCTCACACACCGAGTCTGTCCCATTCTAACCAGACTCTTGCTTTTAAGAACTGCTGGCTTGTTGGCGGAGTGACACCTGCTAAGCCTGCATACGTGACACTCCCCGAGTCTGTCCACTCCTTAATGCCCGCGCCCTGAAGGTCCAAGTGCCAAGTGCGTAGGGGCAGGTTCTTGCCAGAGCTGCTCTGCCCAGGCCCCTTGAAACACTCAGGGAGAGGTTAGCAGAGGTGGGCATCCCTTTGCGCCTGCACGCAGAAAAGCAGTTTTGGCAGAAGGAATCCTGCTTTTCTGCAGCCTCAGGAAAGCTCACCTGCTGGAGAAAAGTCATTTTTGGACTCTTCTTCTTACTGACTAGTTTTACTCCCTTATGTTTCACTTTCTAGCATCTTAATAAATTTGTTTTAAGTAGACTGTAATGCTCACAGCAAATAATAAATTGGAAATAGATTATGAAGTGAAAAAAAGTCTTCTCCAGCCACTCCAGTAAGTTCCACATTTTCCAGGCTGTCTTTTCAGTTATATCTACCTGTTCATCTATCTCAACACTGTGGGATCAGATTTCTGGAAAGGCAATTACTATAAATTCTCTCTCTCTCTCTCTCTGTCTGTCTGTCTCTTTTGTGGAGCTACTGGTGTTTTTTAAAAAATGAAACTGCATTCTGTGACCTCCACCCACTTTTCCTCCTGTTTTTTTCCTCCCTAGTCAGATCGGCTCCATCTCATTTCTGTTTACTGCCTTGAGGATCGTCACAACTGTCCAAGAGGAGTTTTCCTTCCTTGCATGAGTCCCTCTCTTCCTCTGCTCAACCTCCACCCTCCTGTAAGCTAGAGGCCCTTCCCCGGGGGACCTGGGTTCCACAGTAATCACTGGAGTAAGAAAAGATGGAGCCTGGAGTCATCTTGACCTTCAGAAGTGGGAAGACTTGGGAAATTCAGGAAGATCTAGGAGATGAACGAACTTGAGAGAGGAGTGGAAGTGTTCTTGGGAGTTAAACGTCCCCTGGGCCCATCTGTGCAGCAGCAGGAATTTTGTGACATACCAGGGGCATTCAGTGTGCAACCATAACCTCTAAAATCACCCTGGGTGAAGTACTAGGAAACTCTTTACTGGCTAAAATTTAACTTTTGCTGCTAATATTTTTTGGCATTTAGAGCTAGAATTCCTAATAAGCTTATGGACATTAATCCTGAATCTGCTATGCTTAGAGCACTGAACTTGTGACTGCAGTGACTTGGTTTTGTCATATATATGGGCTGCAGGAATGGCTCAGTGGTTAAAGTGCTTGCCTAGCAAGCGCTAAGTCAAGCACTAAGTACCTGAGTTCGATTCCCCAATACCACACAATCAGAGCTTGGTGATGCACACCTGTAATCCCAGCACTCAGGACACTAAGGCAGAGTGGCTGAGGCAGGGTAATTGCTGTGAGTTCAAGGCCAGCTTGGGCTCCATAATGAGTTCAGGAGCAGCCTGAGCTACAGAGAAAATCCTGTGTCAAAATAAAATAGATATGCATATATATGCATACACACACACACACACACACACACACACACACATTGAATTCAGGGATTTTGCATTGAGCTACATCCTAGCCCTTTTTTATGCTTTGAGAAAGGATCTCATTAAAGTACTAGGTTGCCCAGAGTGGACTTGAACTTGTGATCCCTCTGCCTCCATAGTGGTGGGATTATAAGGGTATGTTGCTCCACCTGGCCTTATCCATTTTTATAAAAGCATATAGATGCTGCATTGTTGAGCTATGATATAGTGGGAACCTGTTATTTTTCTGTGACTAAGCAGCATGGACACATCCTTTCTACTGGGTGAACTCTCTCACTGTGGGTGTCTTAGGACCTTCTGGTCCATTTCGGAGCATAAGGGAGCGAGAGACTTGGTGGCTCAGCTCACTTCTGGGACTGGGGCATGTGACACAGTTTAGCTAATCAGATGCTGCAGTTGGGAACTTTGATTTTTGATCAGGTAATGCAAAAGTAAAGGGACAGATTAAACTTCATCCTGATTGTCCAGTCCCCTGAGGAAGGCCATATCTAGCAGTCATTAGGGTGGGACCTGTAGTGGCATCCTCTTTCTTTCTGGGTAACTGAAATATTGCAATAAATTACTGTTCTGCCTCCATTGGCTAGAGTTTGTTTGTGAAAGATCAAGAACTCTGACTAATGCTCATCAAAAACAAAACAAAAATCAAAACAAGACAAAAACCCAGAATGTTCTCCTTAGCCATTTCCCCTTCCAGATCTGCAAAGAGTGTTATATCACTTGAAGCTTTCAAGTATTGTCAGCACGTGGTGTCTCTTCAACTTATCCAATTCTTGGGAGCTGAATAGAGAGGCCTTTAAGATAAGTGTCATGGGTGGCCAGCCCTGGGTTAGGACTGGGAGTAGTTGACAGTCACACCATGTATAAATAAAGCCAGCAGATCACAAACACTTTATGCGATTTCACTTTCTTCCTCATCCAAATCATGTCCAGTACTTCAAAAGAAAAAGAAAGCCAGGGACCACTGGCACGGGCTGTAATTCTAGCACTCTGGGAGGTTGAGGTAGGAGGGTCACAAATTTAAACCCAGCCTAGGCAATTTAGCAATTTAGTAAGAGCCTATCACAAGGTCAAAAATAAAAATGGGCTAAAGATGTACCTCGTTGTGAAGGTTCTGGGTTTGATCCCCAACAACGTGTACACACACACGTGCGCATGTGTGTGTGTGCGCATACACACACAAAGGAAAATTTGACAACTCTCTAATCTCCTTATGTGCAAAGTACTTGTATTCTGGTAGAAATGTCTATGAAGTGGTCAGTAATGCACAAGAAAAATAAGACAAAACCTGGCCATCAGTGTCACCTGCCACAACGTTACCTGTTTTGGAATCAACTTAACATACTAGATTATGGTTTTGTGAAATCATGTTATGTTGTAACAGGAAAGTCATTCACTCTTGCGCGTGCTGTTTGCTGAGTGTCTGCGATACGCTGGACACAGTTTTAGGCACTGAGGATCCAGTGGCAGTTGGAGAGTGATTCCTTTAACGGAACCCCAGTCTTGGGGCGGAGGCAAATAAGACTGTGTTGTGAGATTACCCTACTTTAAAAAATAAGCAAAAGCTTTGGAATTGCAAAGGGAATTGTAGCAGAGCTGAAAGCAGAACTGATGCCTCTTGACTTTCCATTTTTGTCAATATGTACATTTAGTGGGCAAGCATGAACGGAAGCCATGGTCATAGAGCTCCGTTGCTGAGCTTTGGGGATTTTTATATGTGTGTGCATGAGCACACACACACACCACATGCACTTGCACATACTGCAGAACAAAGAAACTGCATTTCAGATGAACTTTGGTCATGAATTGGTGACATAAGACATAATTTAGCAATTATGATAGCTGTGTGATTCCTTGACCCTAAAGGTGATCAGATTAAGCTTTATAACACAAGACGTGCTTACTGACCTGCACTCTTTAATTGCTTAGCTACTTCTGTTATTAATAACAGTAAAACCCCTGTAACCAGGAGGGAGCAAAGAGCATGCTGTGCTACGGCACTCTCCCTGCTGACCTCCTGTGGCAGTTCACTCCGGCTGCAGACAAGAGGTGCTTCTGTAGGTTCAGGCTTTGATTGGGGCACGCCGCTATGAAAATTTCATCACTTATTTCAGGACAAAGCCACCCTGTTTCCTGTCAATCAGCCGCACATTTTTAATGTCTGGAAGAGTTCCCTGCTAAGAAAGGAAGAACATCAGTGATCATACTTAGCCTTTCCTAAGTGGGCCGGGTACTGGTCCGACCTTTCACTTGCACTTTCTCACATCCACCACACTCCCTTAAGTTCATGGATCCTGGAAACAGACAAATCCCGGCTCCACCATTTATTAATTTTGTGATGTATGTCTCTTTCCTCATTTATGAAATGGGGTTGATGGTGATAATATTTTTAGAGCAGGATTCTTTTGATATAAGATGAAAAAATAATTCCCTCGTTTTTTTGAGACAAAAATACTACAGGGTGGTCCTGAACTCACTATAGAGCCCAGGCTGGCCTCCAACTCGGAGCAAATCCATGTTAAAAACTAAACACAGAAACAGGGGGGTAGGGTAAGGGAGGAGGGAGGAAGGGGAGGGTAGGGGGAGGGACAAAAGGAGAGTGGGAAAGCCCTTGTCACCTTGACAAGATACATATGTGCATAAAAGGCTCAACTCCCTTGTAAACCTTAAATTTTGCACGTATACATATCAATAAAATGGGGAAAAAACTAAACACACAGCCCCCTAGTCTATGGTAGTGACCTCACAAATGCCATCCAAATTTTACCATTGAGAAAATAAGCTTATAAAAGTTACCAACTTGCTCAGGAATCTCTAAGGAAAACTACCCTGCCCTATAGTAGCTTGGAGACCACTAAAGAAACTCAGACTCACATCTCCAGACATTGTAAGGCCACTGAAGTGGAGACAGGAATGCAATCATCTTTCCAAGTCATCATGTGTTTCTTGTTATTTAGAAATTCTAAAAAAATTTCAGGATTACTACAAAGCATATGAATAAAAGTAGATTTCCCTAATCTCTGATCCTATTATTACTTCTCTGTATGTTTCTAAGTACAGATAAATTTGCATGCACATTTTAGTCACATACAGTTTTATTCATATATTTATGTAAATGAGATTACAAGAGGTTTTTAGTCCTGTTTTAAAATCTCAAATAATATTATGTAAGATAGTCTGGGCCCTATTTTTACATTTTTATTAATATTTCATAGAGTTATCTAATCATTGCATTTAGATTTATCACATTCCTTAAAAATAGACTCATGGTATTGCATTGTACAGGATACCATAATTGATTCAACTAATCTCTTATTGATGATAGATATTTAGGTTTCAAATTTCATAGCTATAGATCAATGAATAGTCTTGTATATGTGTTTTTGCAAACATGCATGCACATATGTATTGCAAGCTTCCTAAAAATGTAATTTATGGATGTCAAAATTTATATTCCTAAAGTGCAATGGATATTGCCATACACTATTACCCTCCAAAGAAGTTGTGTTAATTTACATTCCCTCTGTAATATGTGTGAGTGTGCTCAGGCTGCTTTTCCATAGCTATGTGGCATTGAATAAGCAATCTAGGGTAAACAACATTACTTCTTTCTGTTTTTTCTTTTTCTTTTTTTAAGTAAGATTTAATTAAGGCTAAGTGCTGTATTTATGAGGCCAATGTCAAAACTTTGTCTACTAGCCAATTAGCTTTGGTATATCCTTAATCGAAGTTATTTCTTCCCATGGGTGCGTCAGAGTAGGAACCAGAGGAGAAAAAGTATAGATTGGCAATGGGCTGTTAGGTTCTTCAAGGTATAGACCAAAATAGTCATCACGGTGTTATTGGTCTAGCAAAACGGAACTTCGAAGGTGAGGTTACTTTTTCTTTGGGGAGAAATGGCACCTCTATACTTCTCAGCTCTAGAGCATAAAACATCCGCTCCACCTGTCTTCCTCCCATACAAATGGACAATGTGAAGTTGTTGGCACCAGGAAGTAAAAAACCAATTTCATTCTCTTAGAGGAAGGAGAGGTTGGGGACCAAGAAGGGACAAAAATTATTGAGTTTGTCTACTATCCCTTTGTATTTTCTTCGCTTACTGTTCCTGGCTATAAAAGATTCTTGCACACCTGTACGAGATGAAATGGGGATTTGAGACAAATAGGCCCTCCTCCTCAGAGCTGGCTTTGAATATACACTCCTTCCTTTTTAACCGAAACAATTATGATTTGGTCAATGGTGAGCAGACGAACCTGAGCATGTGAAACTTTTATGATTGATAACTCTGGTAACTGTGGTATCCTCAGAGGCACAAAACTTGAAAGATTTCAGAGATTCGGAAATCTACATGAGCTATCTCTTCGGTGACTCTTGTCATGTGCATTTAGAGACCATGTCTGCTCGTGTTGGCTGCACTACATGTTCGCACTCCACACTCTGACTTGGGCTTCAGAAACAGATCGTGATGTAAGCCTTATCATCTAATTGTGATTTATTTTCCTTTGGTCTCAATGAAAAGTTAAACTGTCATATATATATATATATATATATATATATATATATATATATATATACATATACACATATATGTATATATATATTTCATGAGTCCAATTAATATGTTCCTTATATCTGTGATTTCTATCTTTGTCATATCAAATTAAGCCTAGCTCTTTTTAGTAACTTTGCAAAGTTACTCAAAGGGACTAAGCAGATGCTGGCTAATGCTGCTGGCCTTTCCAAATGTCACCACAGAAACCTAGGATCTCTGCTTCCAAAAATTCTGAAAATCTGTCACATCCAGTAGACTTAAAAAAGATTTCATAAAGAGCTTATTGGCAAAGATGTGTATTGGTTAGTGAACCATCTGCAGAAAGCCCAGGTGTTTTCAAAGAACTGTTTGCACCGAGGCCACAGAGGCCTTTTAATCACGTAACATTTCTGCTCTGGCTGCATCTGGGTGGAATACCTTGCTAGGCAGAGGTAGACCTGGGATTGTTAAATAGCAAAATAAAAACTGATGGAATGTTAAGACATAGGTGAGGGAATGGCAAACAGAAACTGATTGGGAAACAGGTAAGGAATAGAAAACAGGAGCTCGGGCCCAAGCCCTCCCCAGTGCCTGGGAGGAGGAAACATCAGGGTCCCAGGTTAACTGGACACGGAAATCTAGGGCGGGAGAGATGACCTCTATCCCAAGGCAGACAAGCATTGGCATTTCATCTGGGAACCAAATCAGGAAAGAGCCAATCCGCGGAAGAAAGGAAGTGATTCAGAGCAGTGGCAATCCTTAGCACTAAAAGGGTTCCCAGAAATTCCTCCAAGCGTCACATTGGGTGTGTGTGATTTAAGCTGCCCTTTGACTCCAGAGTCCTTTGTTCAAGTGTGATAAAATACCAGCAAAGGGTGACAAGTGCTGCAGCCCCCACCCTGGGGTCAGGCCTCAGGGAACAGTGGGAATTCTTTCTGACAGATAGACAGGGTTCTGTTGTCCCATATTCAAAGCACTTCACAGAGTTTAATTAGTTGCTCCCCACACCACCACTGTAGGGACATAGGTTGGTGCTATTAGTATTCCAGGTTTAGAGCAGAGAAAGCAGCACACAGATGGCGAGAATTTCTGTACAGGCAGAGCTGAGTGCAACAATCTGGCTAGATGCGGGCCGTGGTGGACAGTGGCAGGAATGTCTTGAAGATGTGTTTGCACAGCAGTTTTATAAAATTGAGAAAACCTCAAAAATACCCAGCTCATCACTCTATTGTCATCTTCTTGACATTATTGCCTGGAAGATGTGACTTTGCTGGAGAAGAGGGGCAGATCTTATGCATCAGTAGCGTCACTGGGTGAGGGTTCCAACTGCTTGGACTCTGCTTCGTGACAGCATGTCCTGTTTGACTATCGATGATCCCATGTTCTTCAATGACCACTGGGACGTTGGAGACTGTCCAGAGCAACTCTTCATTAAAAGTGATGCAAAAGAACTACCAGAAGTCAGAAAAACTCTGGCTGTTGCTTGGTCACTAAGAGTAATGATTTTCATATGGAAAAACTGTCATCAATGAGTTTGAGAAAGTGTGTGTGTCTCATTTTCTGCTGCTTCCTCATTTTGATAATATGTATGACTTGCAGTTAAAATAGATTTTTAATTTTAATACAGCTAATATAATCCTGTAGTAGAAGTCATAAACGGCTTGGAAATTAAAGGAACAAAGTCTAGGTGGAAAGAAAGGTGACCGATTTTATTCTTTTGTTCTGAAAGAGTAAAAATATGCCTCTCTTAGATTAATTGTGTTTAAGTTTATTTAGCATTACTGGTTTAATAATAAACATTGACTATTTTACATGGAAGTCTGGTCCTCTAAAAAGCTCCCAGGAGTGATCCTACTCAAATTTGTTTTCCTTGGTCTGTTAATACCTGGAGGCTCCTTGGAGTCTTTATTTTCTTGTCCTAATTGCTATTCTGTGAGTATATGACTTGGCTCGTATTTGTGTGACCTGTTTCCTCTGTCTGGTCATGGTCCCTGCAGGCTTTCATAGAGCTCACTAGACAGTTCAAAGGCGCAGTCATTCAGGATTGGCAAAATTGTCCTGTACGAAGAACAGGATTTTCTGATGCATGGCCAACATTTTGACTTTATGCAATAAGAAAGGGCTGGATGTTTTTACCGACGTTTCCAAAGGGAAAGACTTAACTTACAAACAGTATATTTGGCTCATCCAGAGTGTTAGTGTTAAGGCTTAATAGATTTCATCTACAGCCAATAACTAGTGATTTTTTTTCAAGGATATAGTTGCCCTGGTGTTTATATCTCTAAGAAGAGCTTGTGGAAAGACAAAGTGCTTCTGGGTCTGTTTCTTCCAATGGCCATGAACGAATGACAGAGCTTGTTCACCTTCCCTGTGACCTATATTTCCTCCTGTTTTGTCTTCCCTCCTAAAATATTTATACCTGGGAAGCTCATAAGAACCCCTCCTTAAGTGGCTGTTGGCTTGGTGACCTCTTTGTTTGGTTTGGTCCAACCCTTTCTGCTTTGCTCCATCAAAAGTCAGTCAATACCATGATTGGTATTAAGTTGCCCTGTCTCAGCTCTCTCCTGCTCTCTGGTTAGCCTTCTCTCCTCCCTACCCAAACCCACAATCTAATCGGTACCCAGTAGAGCTGTATTAGGCACTTGGCTTTTCAGCGACAACTTAATGAAAAAGGACCTTCACTCCTCTTGTTTCTTTACATCCATCCCCTTAACTCCTATTGTGTGGACACACTCTAATAAACAGCTTGGTTCACTCTCTCCACCTCTGGTCTGGTGAGATCTGGAAACAACTGGCTCATCGGACACTTATTTCCATAGCTGTGTGTCAGTCAAATTGTGGTCTCTTGTGCTTCAGTGGCTACTTGTTTTCTTAACTCTACTTCCTCCCCTTCACACTCCCTTTCCATCCTGTATATTTTGCTTATTTTGTGTGGGTGGGTCTCAGTATAAAAGGAAGAAAATGACCAGTTAGGCTCTGAATAGTTTAGGAGGTGGGGAAAAAGGGGCCAGGAGGCCAGGGGGAGAAGGACAGGACTACCTGGAAAACTACTGGTCAGCAGGACCTTGCTAGCCTGACCCATGATGGATGTCTACAGCATAACCGTTTAAATGCTGCCTCAATCCATAATAGCCTCTTTTATAAAATGTAGTCTCCTCATTACAAATAAATAAATGTAGTGTTCTCAAAATAAATAATGGTTTATTTTCTTTGAGATTCACTTTTTTCCCCTAGAAAGATCTTTATTTTATAGTTATTAAGTTGTTATAAGTTAACTATCACCTTTCTTTCTGGAACTTTGTTGTTCCAAACAGGAGCTCTGTGCCAATTAAAACACACAAACACACGCGCACAGCACCCTGTTAATTTCTGTTTTATTTCCCTGTTAACTTCTGTTTTATTTCTGTCTCTGTGAAGTTGCCTATACTAGGTACTGAAATGTAGTCTTGAAGCCTTGGTTTTCTTAAACTGAGCCTGGTGGTCTCAGTGCTTCTGTTACATTGCTAAATAACCATTTGGAGGACTAAATTATTCCTTAAATAATCCAGAAAACAGCCATGATTCACCTGAATTACCCACACTACCACTCCTAGCAAACACTTTGAACTTTCTTCACAGTGTGTACTTCAAAAGGCTTCTGTTTCCTTCCCTTTATTCATGATATTTTTCAAGAACTTTATTAAAAACCAGTTTGTCTTAAAACTGCCAATTGCCTAGTCATTACCCATAGGAGATGACAGTAGTAAGCTGGTTCTGAAATAAATTCTCTTTACCCCCCTTTTTTTAATTGTGGTAAAATATATACAACACAAAAATTTTCATTTTGACAAGTTTTAAATGTACAATTCCAGAGCATTCTAGGGCAACTCTAGAGCATTCTTCCATTGTGAAACCATTACCAACATCCTTCTCCAGAACCATCTCAAACAACCTCTGAAACCATTAAATAATAAGTCCCATTATTCACTGGTTACACAAATTATGAATCTACTGAATGCCATTGAATTGTACATTTTTAAAAATGGTTAGATTTTATGCATGTTTTATTTTATTTTCTAGAAAATGTCTAGTATCAGCCAGATGACTGACTGAGAAAGCACAGCAGAATTTCAGAGGAGGCCGAAGTTACACATCAGGGTTTCTGAAAAGGCTTCAGGAGGGAAGATGGTACCTGAGCACTCCACAATCATCTTGTGCCCTTGTTCTGTGTTCAGCACCTGACTAATGCCTCCAAAATATTTAAGCCTATGGAGGACAAGAATCTGTATGTTGCCTGGCTATTTACCTTAGACCTGCCCTTTGGGTACAAACGTTTATCAAACACCAAACTTGGCAATGCCAATAGCAAGTAGTCAATCATGATTTGAGGATAGATTGTTAGTCTAGTTTGGCTTCTCTCCTCCACTTTCACTTTTCATCTTTACTCGCATCTTCCCTTCTTATCTCCTTAATACCTGTGGGAATTCTCTCTTCCCTTCGGGCTGGCCAAAGCTGAACTGTTGAGCTTTTAGGGCAGCTGTGGCGGAGTTGAAAGAGTGTGAAATATGGAACCAGAATCTGTGGGCTTGGGTTCTGGAACCCTAGGGCCTGGGAAGACCTTTGCGATCTCTTCCAACTGAGCGTAGCCATGTTTTCCCCATAGGGTGCCTGTGAACACTGAGCGTTAGTGTGGAAGAGGATGTTCACGTAAGATGCAATTTGAGGATCTGTAGGGTGTGTGTGGAGTACAGGTGTGGCACGACTTCTTTGATCAAGTCACTGAAATACTGTGCCTTACATTCTTGACCTGTTTGTTAGAAATATTAGCAATGTCCACTTGGTAGGTTTGTGCTAGTGTGAATTTTTGTAATGACACAGGGTAAACAAAAGGTGAAATGAAGGAGATGTGATCATAACAGCCTTATTAGTATGATGCAGAGACATTCAAGTCTTAGCTTTAGTTTCACATTTTGTTTTCTTTTATTTTTAGTCTTCAAGTTGTTTCCACTTGGATATTTTAGAATCTAATATTAGGAGATTCCTGTTACCGTGTCCTGAACTTTAGAAGAAATGATTGATGGTGTATTTTATGGATTTTGAATCCTAGTACTTCCTACTCTGAAATCCTTGTCATAACTTTCAAGACTCCTGCATATGTACCATCTGTCTCCTCAGAATTAAATGTGTATGGGATTTTGAAGTACAGTTTTACTTTTTCTTGTATCATTGTTTGGTTAGTACTGGTGTCCTCTCTAGGCTATAAGCTCCATGCAAACAGTATCATATCTGCTACTGCTCACCATGTTATCCCAAAACTAAGAAAAACAAAGAAAATTGGTATCAGTTTATTAAATATATGAAAATTAAAAATATAAATATTAAAGACTATTTAAAAATTACTTAACTTTTAGGAAGAATTATAGATTCTTAAATATCCAACCCCCGTCCTAAAATTTCCGGTCAAAAGAAAATTGTTTCAGAGGGGTTAAGAAGGGCTGAAAATTCAAATCTTGACTTTTCACTTGTTCATTCAGTGATGCAAGTCAAGTTATTTAACTTCTCTAAAGCATAAATATTATTCCTTTTAAATCAATTTAGTAATGCATAATCATCTTAAGTAGTGTATAACATTTGATATACAATAGGTACTCAATGAAAGAGAATAATTGTTAGCTAACTACTTTTAATGGAAGTTCCACTGAATGCAAATTAATCTACTGTCGGTCCTGCATGGGAAAATATTGGGTGAGTCCTGGACCAGCAATGGCCAGGACACAAAGTTCATTAAGTCTCAAACATCTTTATTTCAAAGAGATTTGAGAATCTCACCGTTTTGGTTTGAAAATGAAAACATATTTTTGATTACATGCATCCTAATCCTATCTGAATTACATTTTAAAAAGTTACCACATGGTAGGTTTATGACCACATTTCCTAGAAGCAATTTCCATTTTGATGTGCTGTTTCCCCGACTGTATTACTAGTGAGTTAGGCAGAATAAAAAACAAGTTGACATCTTAGATAGATGGAAATACAGATTAACAGGGCAGGGGAATTCACTCTGGGCTGTAAAGAAGGATACTGTAAATTGAGCAGTAATTTCATCAGAACATACCAGAGCATGCGGGCAAATTGCCAGGCTGAAAGTGATGAAACTGAGCACACTGGCTTTTGCCTTCAGGACAGATTGTCAAAATTTTTAGAGAAATAATTTTATGGGTTCATACACTGGAGGAAATAAAAGAGTAATTCAGGGCTGTTGCTAGATTGAAATAGCAGTCAGAAAAGCAAGTATCTTAATAAATATCTGGCATGAGACCATAATAACAGACTACAGGATAGAAATCTTTATAAGTAAATTCTTCCTTGTTGCTCTTAGAATACGCTGAAAAGAGAGTTAGATGAAGAATTTGAATACGTTGGCCTCAGACTACTTCTACAAGCTATCTGCTGTAGTGACGTAGGACTACTTTTAGGCTTCAACTGTCTGATGTGTATATAGGGGTATTTATTCTCTCGATTCATTAGGTTGTTGTGATGATCACTTTGAATAAAACAGATGAATGATATTTTAAAAATATAAAGTATAACATGTTTTTATTGTGTATGCTTCCATTAAAGTTTTTTCTTTGTGTGGCACTGAGGATTGAACCCAGACCACCCACGCTATGCTACACCGCAGCCCTTTTTTATTTTTATTTTTTGAGACAAGTATGGAGTCACTGAATTACCCAAGCTGGGTTCAAACTTGGGATCCTCCTGCCTTGGCTTTCGAGAGTGCTGGAATTATAGGTGTGTGTCACCAGGCTTGGTACCATTACATTTTTCTTTGTTTCCAAAATGGTTCAAGCTTTTCCTCCTTTCCCAAAAACACTTAGAAACTATTTTTCTTGCTTGTTAAGCAATTAGATGTAAGGATGGGCTTCCTTGGCTTCCCCTCTCTGCTGGTCTCCATCTGTTTCTTCCTTCCATGAGGTCACGTTAATCATGAGTCTTCCAATTCAATCTTTCTGCTTTTTCCATATGAAATATCATAATATTGGGTTTTAAAAATCCACACATTGTATAATTATCCTTTAAGATTTTTTGATGACAGTTTGTTCCTAAGATGTCACCATGTTGATTCATGTTTGCACATTTCAATTCATAGTTTTCCCTAAGGTAAAGATGCTACAGAATCTATCACTTCCTCTATTTTTGTGTCTGTTAGGCCAGTGGTCCCCAATTCTTTTCGACACCAGGTTCGGTTTAGTTGGAGACCATTCTCCCAAGGACTAGGTGTAGGTTAATGGAGCATAGCTTTGAAATGGCGGGCAGCAGCAGGAGGACATCAGGCACTGAGTCTTTGCCTCCTGTCCCATCAGCAGTGGTATTGGAGCCTAATGAGAACACACTGGCAGGAGGCAGATTCAGTCCTGTTCAGCTTCTGCTGGTAGCTCATGTATTCCAGTGGCCTGGTCCTTCAAGGCCACGCACCTGTACCCATCTTTGGCCTAGTGGGTGGAGATCCCTGCCTT
Source organism: Ctenodactylus gundi (assembly GCA_004027205.1). Lineage (NCBI taxonomy): Eukaryota > Metazoa > Chordata > Mammalia > Rodentia > Ctenodactylidae > Ctenodactylus > Ctenodactylus gundi. The sequence goes on from PVKB01000174.1 coordinate 488,279, forward strand.
AAAACATAATGATAAGACTTATTGTTCTTACACATATAAAGGAAATTTCCTAGACAGACATATATTTAGAAATGGTATTGTAGGGCCATAGGCCTTGAGTTTTCAATCTACCAAACATTTTCCAATATTTGAATCAATTTTTACTCCTACCAACAATGGACAAGAATTCTCTTTTCTCCCACACTGTTGTCATCACTTGGTATTGAAAAAATTTTCAAATCTTGTCAGTTAGGTGAGCGCAAAATGATGGTTCCATTGTTTTAATTTATTGTTAGTATTTTACTTCAAGTGTTCGTTGAGGGTCATCAGAACGTGGACTGGATCTATCGCATCATAGTCCCCAGCCTCCAGGAGTCACATCTGCCACCTGCCACCCACCCTCCGTCCTCACCACAGTTTCCTAGGTGGGCTGGACAGGGTGTGATCTGCAACGTGTGGGGAGGTGTGTCACACTGCCCTGATGACTGCCTCTGTGCCCACATCCTGTTACTTGGCAGGACTGCAAGGCCATAACAAATATTGACCCCAATTTTCCTAAGTGTAGGCTTCTCTCTGTTTATTGCCTGGGCACCTTTAAAACCACTCTTCTAGATGAGCAGAAAATGCCTCCAGCCAAACACCATTTGCAGAAAATGACCTAGTTCCGGAAAAGAGCAACCAACATCGATTGCCAGATACGCACAATACTTGGGGATCAAGATTCTCCCTTGGCTGCTGCCCTGACCTCTTCCAGTTGTATGTTGTGGAGGAATCAGGATTCGGAGTGCACGGATGGCCAACGTCAAATCCACCGAAAAAATAGAAGAAGATCTTGGGAGACTTTTCTCTAAGGCAGATACTTCTATTTGTGAAGTGGCAATTGAATAACACTCACCCTGTAGAATTGTTAGGACCGGGCAGAGAAACACAGTAAGTGCTCACTAAGGGTTAAATGTCTGTGATGGTAGCTGCCAACTCCTGGTAAGTGACACAAGACAGGATTTGCATTGCTTTCCAAATCTAGTCCGCTGCATAATTGATAGTTCCATTTGCATTTTTACCTTCTATAGAGATTGCAAACTGATGGCCCAAGGAAATGGGTTAATTTGGCTTGTAAAATATTTTAATTTTAATTTGATTCAACATCTAAAAACTAGGAACTCTCAAATATCTTGATTTACTGCTTTCCTTAAAAAAATAAGTCTTTAATAACCTTGGGCTTGTGTACTTATAACAGTCCCTGGCAGCTCCTTTCTATGTGTTCTGCTGTTTGTCCTCGCCCCACATACTGTGCTCATTAACATCTCCTGCCTGGCCTCTGGGATCTGAATTTGTAGCTTGTGGTTTTGCCATTGCCAGTGCTCACGATTCCTTCATGATGTTTAACTATTCTTCTCTGAGCTGGTCCTTATAGTGCAATATGTCTACAGCTTCCAGAAAGGGGAGGATGAGAGAAGACTAGCATTTGGAGCCAGCCAGAGCTGCGTTAGATGATGGTGTCCGGCACCTTACCCTGCGTTACTTCACGTCCACAATGGCTGTGAGGCAAACACTAGCATCCTCACATTACAAACAGCAGAATAAGTGTGGCGAGTTACATCACACCAGGCAGAGCTGGTTTTTCCGAATAGGTATTTGGAACATCTAATCCATTTTCTATTTGTTATGTCAAAGAATAGAAAATTAGCTTATCAGATATTTTGATGGCGTCACTGCTAAGGCCCCACCTAAATGTTCTGACGGTTGTGACTTACTTGTTCTCAGGTGTCCTTCTGGGAGAGGAGAGTACCCACGACCAGCCTCAGGGCACTGTTTACTATGCCCTGGTTGGAGACATCTGCTCCCTCGGTGGCCATTTCCCTGGCCATCCTGTTTGTTCCCCACAGGAACTACTGTCATTGCCAATTGAGACTTGCGACTAACTTGTTCGGGGTGACTAATTTTGGCTGTACCTCATCATGCTGGGTTTTGAGTGAAAGAACCTTGCCTCCTGATTATCTGTCTGGCCAAGATGTCTCAGCACAGTTCCGGAAAGTCAGAGAACATGTCAATCAGAGAGTTTGAACAGGTGGAAACAGGATGTGTTTCGTCTTGAATGTAATTACATGGCCCTTGTAGTAAATGGTAATGAGGTAGGTGAAGTCACACAATAGAAATGCTCTGATTGGCTACGGAGTGTTTCTCCTACCTGGATAAATATTTTGCAGCAGTTAGCTCTGTGAAAACCAACTTCCTGTAAAAGAGTTGATTGAAAAAACAAAACAAAGACTGCAGGCTAAGTACGCTGTAGTATGTAATTATTTCCCAGCTAATGATACCAACTAAACTTTATGCAAGGGGAAGTATCAGAAGCAGTTCTTGCTGGCTAAGACCTACTTCGAAGTTCGTAGCTGGCGCTGTGCAGCATCCCAGGTGAGGACCATTTGTTCCTCTTATGCCTCCACAGCCTCACAGCCGTGGAAACCTCTCTCCAGAAAGTAACATTTAATTTAATACTCCTATGTAAGTAGAAAGTCGTGTGTGTGGCGGCACAAGTCAGATTGCCTTTGGCTTGGGAAATTTACTGCTTTTAAAACACGGTTGTCACCTACAAAAATTGGTGTTCTGAGGATCAAGTGAGATTATATTCAATGAAGGCAACATTTACTGAACGTCAATTATGAGCTAGGCAAAAACGACGTGCTGAGGACAAAACATGAAAGGGTCCTTGAGCCTCAGAAAGTCCCAGTTTCCATCGCCCTGCTTTGGGTGAGACATGGGCTCTATGCTGGGTCTTAAAGTTACATGTTGGTGCACCAGAACCAGAAGGGGCATGGGCAGAGGAGCTGGCTTGTGCGTGCTGATGGCACAGGGAATACCTGCTATGCCTTGGGTGCTGAGCAGGAGGAAAGGGCTGGAGCTGGCAGAAAAACCAGGATGCTGGTGCCCAGGGTAGGGCCAGGCAGGGCAGGGCAGGGCAGGGCAGAGCAAGGCTGGGCAAGGCAGGGCTGAGCAGGGTGAACTCTGGCTACAGGGCGTGCCTCTTGGGCTTCTCACAGGCTGGAGGTTATTGCTGAATGTTAGCAGCGGAAGCAGGCGATTGAAGGTCTTACAGACAGGCGTGCCATCATCAGGTAGTTTGCAGCCATTGACGCTAGTCAGTGTTGTAAAGCTCACACCCCCTGCACCTTTATCACTCCAAGGTCTGTACTTTTGTGCCGTCCTGTACCGTGATGAAGAGATTCCTTCTTGTCTCCCACTTGGTCTTTCCATCCCATCCGTTGCCCGGACCCCGGGCCATCCTCAGCCAGGGCCTGGTCCTCTTTATCTGCAGTGTGGCCTGTGTCTATCCCTTGAACTCTGTCTCTGGGAGGACTGAGGTCCCAGCCAAGGAAGGCCTGCACCGTGGAGCATCCCAGCACCGGATCTCTCCCCCGACTCTGCGTTTGCGCTCTCTGGTTTTGCGATTGTATGTTCGCATCGTGGTTTTAGCTCTTCAGCAGGGTGTTGAGAGGTCTTTGGTCTCGTGAGAGCCAGTTTCCCTGACACCAAACACGAGGGAGCTATGGTCTTCATCTCTCTGTTCCTTTCCTTTTAGGGAAGACTCAGCCTTGTGCTCCTTACCCTGTCTCGCCGAGGATATCTGGTCTGCTCCAGAAGGTCAAGCATTTTAATGCGCAGTAACAGCCAGTGCGAAACTGAGAAAGGAGCCAACAAACTGGTGAATAAAATGTGCTGTGCCTGCCTATCACACAGAACAGCAGCAACATTTTAAAATATGAGTTAAGCTATAGTTTATTTGGCTAATCTTTGGAAAAATTTTGTAGATGGCTGAATTTAGTTATTGTGTATGTGTAGGTGATCTTCTGATGAGCTGGCAGCATTTGATAAAGAAGTTTAAACAATGAAAACTATTATATAATTATTACATATTCATCTTTCTTCCCATATTTTAGCTCAATCACTGAGTTATAGTCAAAGTTCTCATATCATACCTCATGCATTCCAGAATTCTTGAAGAGCTCTTAGGCCTATGACTACTGAACAGTTTTTTTCCCCCATAAAAAATGTAAGTAGAAACAATTTATTAAAGTTCCCCAGAGCTTTCACATTTTACTGAACGAATATAAGCCTTTTAGGCTGAGCTGTACCACTCTTAACCTTTTTAAGGCCCGTAATTAGCACTTAAAATGTGTGAAAGTACAAGACAGTGATAACAGCGTAGGGTCCTGCACTGTTCACAGGTGAGTTGAGTCTGATGCAAATGCCGGTGCTGAACCTTTATTTTTTCCCTGAAAAAATGTGACAGGTGCAGGGTTTGATGAATTCTGAAGCTGAGGAGTTCCTACATGTAATTGATAATGGTCTAAAAGATTAAAACTATATTGCCAGAGTACTCATGGATTTTTTTCAATACATATGTCTGTCTTTCTTTCTTTCTCTCTCTCTTTTATTCTTGAGACATGGCTTCCCTGTGTAGTCCAAGCTGGTCCTGAACTTATTGTGTAGTCTGGGCCGACTTGGAAGCCGGGACAAATTTTCCACCTCAGCCTCCCAAGGTTGGGATTACATGCCTGCACCACCACACCCACCTAATTAAACCCAGGGCCTTGTGCCTGATAGGCAAGTTCTTTAACAACCAAGCTATGCTTCCAGCCTTATGCATGGATTTCTTTTCTGTTTATTATTTTTTAAAATACATTTATAATATGTAAAGCCCTCTAAAACAGAAGATAAACAAAATGCAGGCCATGCAGTTGAACTTGAATTGGAGATATCCAACAACTAATTTTTAATATGTGTGCCCCAAATATGCACGGCATGTACTTACACTAAGAAACTGTTCAATTATTTACCCCAAATTCAAAACAAACTGAATATTCTGTAATTATATTTGCTAACTCTGGCAAAGCTTCAGATCCAAAGAGAATATTCCTATTTCCTTATTTTTTGGCCTAAGGACAAAGGAAGTATTAAATAGTACACCAAAAAGAAAAGAACAGATCCCAGAATCCTGAAAACCTTGCCCAAGATTCCTACCAGAGAAGTAGTTTATATCCTTTCTACTTTTACCAGAGGCTGGCCAGGCCTGGAGGTTAATATCTTACTAAGAATGTCTGGGGAAATCCAGGAAATCAGTGCTTCTCTCCCAGTTCTCTCTCTCTCTCTCTCTTTCTCTCTCTCTCTCTCTGTGTGTGTGTGTGTGTGTGTATGTGTGTGTGTGAATGTGTGTGTGTATATGTGCATGTGATGCCGTAGAATGTCATTGGCTCACCGTCTGAAGTAACTTGAATAAACATCAATTATTCTATTCATGCAGCCATGCATTTTTATAAAACTTTTTCATTTATCTGGCATGTTCCATTTGATAGCCACGACAAGTTTATGGCATAGATCTTATTATCTCTGCTCTGTAGATGCAGAAGTGAAACTCAGTGTGGTTTTTCCTAAGATCCCCAACTTGTTCAGTGATAGAGGTGGAATTTAACTCTATGTAATTCTGACTTGTAAGTTACAATAGAAAAGCACGCTGGGAAAGGCAGAGCCTGTTCCACCTTACATTCAACCTTAAGTACTTCGGACTGTTGGGAGCCTTTCTTGTTTAAGTCAGATTGAATTCTGGCCATCTTTTCCCGCATAAGTTAAAAACCACAGTGCCCAAAAGGAGAAGAAAAAAGAGGGCTGATTTTTCCCAGAACTTATATAAAAATTCAAAGGACCTAGAATTGCCAAAATTTGAAGAACAGTGACAAAGTTGGAGGACTTCTGCTACCTGATTTCAAAACTTATAAAGCTACAGTGATCAAATGCATGTGGGATTTGCAAGTGGACAGGCACACAGGCCAGTGGTGGAGACTAGAGACCAGAAATAAACCTCACATTTGTGGCCAATTCATTCTTGAAAAGGGCTCAATGGACAAAATTGGTGCTGAAACAACTAAATTCCTCTTGCACAAACACTGCCAAACCCTGACATACGTATGTATCTTTACCTCAAACTGTGCACACACATTACCTCAAAATAGAGGTAGTGAGATCTGAATATAAGAGATGTAACCATGAAGAAGAACTCATAGGAGAAAAATTTTTACGAACTTGAAGTAAGCAAAAGTCCCTGAAAAATGATGCTGAATGCAGAAAACATTATTTTAACATGATTATTAGCTTTGTAAAAATTAAAAACTGCTCTTTGAATGAATTGTCAGAAGAATAAAGACAGCTGCAGATCAGAAGAAAATAGTTGCACATCATTTATCTTTGATGAAGGACTTTTATCCAGAATGTATAAAGAACTTTGACAATTCCAGAACAAAACAATCCAATAGAAGCAGGTACCAAACTTAAAGAAATGCTTTGCCAAAGAAGATAGAAAAAAACCACCCCAAAACCCATGTAAATGTGATTCTTTTTAATCAGGGAAATATAATAAAACCACAATGAAGTGCCAATACAAGCTCATCTCTATAATCAAAACAATGGACAGTAATAAATGTTGGAAAGAATGTGGGGAAGATGGGGCCCTCGTGTGCTGCTGCTATGAGTGTGAAATCGGTATGTGTCTTTGGAAAACAGTTTGGTAGTCTTAAAACTTTTAATGCACATTGTCTAATGCACATTGTCATTATTAATGGAAGAGTAATATTCCACTGTGTAGATATACCATTTCTTTTTTATCCCATCATCTGTACTAGGGTATATTGGCTTCTTCCAAGATTTGGCTCTTATCAATTGTGCTGTTCTACAAATGGCATTCAGGTTATCATTACATCAATCAGATTTCTTAGGCTAAATTTATATCAAATATGAATAAATGAATCACTACATTAAATGAACTTAGGTCTATATTTCAAAAAATAAATTTGGTCGTCTTTTTCCTCTGTGTGTGTGTGTGTGTTTGTGTGTGTGTGTGTAAGGTTTAAGCTACATTCCCAATCCTTTTCCCAATCCTTTTTCTATTTTTTGAGGCCGGGTCTTGCTAAGAAGGTCGAATTTGTGATCTTCCTGTCTCCGCTTTCCAGAGTGCTGGGATCATAGGCCCGTACCCGTTGCCATGAACTTATGATGCTCACCAGGTTGGTGAAGACAATATTCTTGACTCATCTAACATTTCAAATCGCTAATCTCATCCAGAAACACTTCTGCAGACATACCCAGAAACACTACCTATCAAGGGACGACACTCTGCTCACTCCTTGGCCTTCATTTTGAGCCATAAAGTTAACTATCACAGGACATCACACTATATATCACTTCTTGATAGAAGTAGAAGTTTCAAAAAGAA
>PVKB01000174.1:495618-551796 GCA_004027205.1 Ctenodactylus gundi
AGAATTATACTGGCTATGAAATGTTCTTGTCCATATAAGTTTCTCTAATGTGACCGAGGCCACATTGTCCCTCTTGGAAGGGGAACTGGAGATTTTGGTGGATGGCAGTCACTCTACCATAGTACAGCTTCAGGAGTACTTGTTATACTAGCAATGGTAATTTGTTTATATGTCTGTTTTCCCAGCCACTGTGACACTGGGAGTGTCTCCACTGCATTTACCACGCATGACTCATTGTCTTGGTCTATCTTGACCCAACACAGCAGGGTGCTTGGCATATAATAGATACTGAATAAATGTTTGCTAAATGAATAGGCATTTACCGTGTATTTTAGTACTAGAACAGAAAGCCACAGATTAGGTATCCTATTGTTTATATTAATTGACATAGCTCAGAGACTCTGGGTATTCTCTTCTTTAAAAAATATTTTACTTTCTAGTAAAAACCAGACAAAATTCTGACATTTCCATTTGTAATAGGATGATCAACTGCATTTCTCACAACTTGGCTGGGTCAAATCATGAGGGACTCTTCTCTTAACTTGGCTGAGTCAAATTACGTGGTTTATGATTTAAGAATCAATTATAGAAGAAGACCGTTAGCGCCTCACTGTAACTGGAATATTTACAGCAATATAATTTCCCTCATACCCACTCTCCAGAGAACTCAAGGCAGTTAGAAGCGTTACCCAGTGCAGCTGAGGCTGACAGGAGTGGGAGACAGAAGAATAGTAACCTTTGTGCCTTGGCAGGAAAGTTCGGTGATGGTGAGACGTCTTCACAAGCCCACACAGGAGCTGGGCCCACACAGGAGCTGGGCACTCCTTGATTTCCGGACTTTGGCTCACCCGTCTCTTCATGCCCCCTGGCAATGTCTTCATGTTTCCAATTCGAAAAGTAAAGTCAACATTTTAATTGATTTCCTTTAAGGTGACTTTTTTCTTTTTTTTTTTTTTTTGATTTCTGAACATTTTAGGTTCAAAATAATTGTTATGATTGCCAATTCACCAAAATCACAAATAGTATCACTCTTAAGCCAACATTAGTTCTCAGGTTGTGCTGCATATGCTCAAGAGCATGAAATGAGAGACCCTACCAGCCTGGTCCTAGCCTAAGACGTCACAATTCCAGGTTTGAGAATATTGCCCAAAGAATTCTTTCCTAGATTAAACAGACATCTCCAATCTAACTTCCAGGGGCTGCTTCCGGATGCTTGCGCAGTACTCTGAAGGCTTTGGGGTGTCATTGCGCCATGCTGGCTGCTATTCTTTTGAGAAAGATACTTAAGAGGGAAAAAATACCATATAAAGTTCCAAGTCATCTGGCTTATGCCTTTTTTTCCCCTTTCATTTATTTGTTTGTATTCATTTCTCCATCTATTCATCTGGTGTTACTAAAGACCTACTCTGCGCTGCATCCTGGGCTGACTTGCAAGGCAAAGGAAGGTGCCTGGCTGCTGCACTCTGAGATCTCGCCATTCTGCATCCCGTGGGTATGCAGATCATTCCAGTCCAAGGCGGCAAGTGTGAAATATGCATGGAGTAGTTCAAGAGCTCTGAGGAAAGTCACATCATCCAGCTGTGAGTGGTCAGGGAGGAGGGCTTCTGTAAGAGATGATGTCTCAGGTTCAGTGTTCATGCAGGGGAACGGAGATGTGAAGGGAGATCGTGGAAGGACTGCCTGGCAGTACTGAGGATTATCTCGACAGGATCAGTCATGAAGACAGATGGCCCAGGCTGAGTTGTCCAGCTGTGGCCAGATGCTCATGTAGAGGTACAGAGTTGGGGTGAACTTTAGGTGAGGCAAAACTTGAAGAGTTTGGCTTTTTTAATGAGTATGAGGGAGAGAATAAAGGTGAAGAAGATACATATAAAGGATGATGATTAATATGTTGAGACTTTGTAGCCCAGGCTGGTCCTGAATTCATTATGCAGCCCATGCTGGCCTTGCACTCACAGCAAATTTCCTGCCTCAGACTCAAGAGTACTGAAATTACAGGCGTGTGCCACCGTCGCTGGCTTATGTGGTGCTGAGGAATTGGACTCAGGGCCTTGGGCCTACAAGGCAAGTGCTTTAACTGCTGTGCCATTCTTCCAGCTCAAGTAAGATATGATTGTGTTCGTGGCCAATAACTCACCTTAGGAGAGAAAATGTGGCTGAGAGTCTATGTATGGGACACAGCAGAGCCATGTTTTCCCTGTATCTCACAGGAGTAACACTGAAAAGGCAACAAGCACCCCAATGCTTAAGTCCTCACTGTGTGCAGGTGGACATGAGGTGTGTGTACATGGCTACAGTTGGTGAGGCTAGTCTGATGGCACATGTATGAGAACCTCTGGGGGCTTGGGATAGGAGGCTGGCAGGCAAGGAATCTGGCCAGGTGGGCGACCAGGTGTGTATGGGAAAGAGCTGCTGCTTAAAAAGGCTTCAGGAGAATCTGGTTCCTTAGGAGATGCATTCAGTACAGGGTGACATAGTTTAGAGACATGATTCAGGAGAATTTGGTCAAGTTATGAGATCAGAGGTTTGTTACATAGGAAGAGGTGAGATTGGGCCAGCATCTCGGCTCTGTCTAGGTGGTAGGTAGGTAGAGGCATAGGAAGGGTCTGGCATGCGAGGGTGGGTTTCTCATGGTAGCTGACATGAATGGAGATGAAAGGCATGTGATTACTACTCAAGTTTCTCCTGTGACTCCGTTGCCGTCAAAATTTTTTCCCTAAGCTCACGCTCATTTCTCTCATTCTTCCTTTACCAAAGATATCATTTGACTTTATCTTTAATCTCTCTTCATCTAAACATAGTTCCACAAGTGAGTTGTTTGCCTACATGATTAGATTTGACCTTCCTCTAGGGCAGTGGCTGTAGTGGTACCCCCAGTAGTGGCAGTCAAAGATACTCCTGGGTGTGTAGTTCAGATGATTAATAAATAATCGATTCATTTACCTTTTTTGAGACAAGGTCTAGCTCTACAGTTCAGGCTAAACCTGAACTCACTACGGAGCTGACCTCAGACTCCCGGTCATCCTCCTGCCTCAGCCCCCAGAGTACTGGGAATATAGCTGTGCATCATCACCAGCTTATGTGGTGCTGGGGAATCGATCTCAGGACCTTGAGCTTGCTAGGCAAGTGCTTTAACAACTTAACAGCTGAGCTATTCCTCTAGGATCCCTCTTTTTTTTTTTTTCCCCTTTTCCATGTGGCCTTGTTTCCTTACAGATTCAAAACAATGGCTAACACTTCCTAGCACTTTCCACCCCAACATGTGGGATACTTTTATTCTCCTCATTTTACAGATGAGGAAACCAAGTTCTGGAGAGTGTAAGCAACTTTTCTACATGAGAATACATGGCTAAAGGATGTTCAAACCAGTTCTTGCACTCAGCTCTGTGTGAAGCTGAAACCTATTCCTTCCACATTTTCATGACTCTTGGGCAGCCTTCCAATGGTCAGTCTTCCTTTGTTGAGAAAGAGGAAGTCGCAATGCGTGTGAAAATGTTACTTCCTACGTGTAGAGTTAGTCATAAAGCTTGATTTTTGTTCTGCAAAGTATAAACCTCCAGAGTCTATGCCATGTCTTCAGGGTGGTTTTGTGATCAAGGGGGCTTTCTGTATGTGTGCCAAGGAAGCCTGGAGTAGATCTTCACTGGACAGAATGTCAAGGAACTCTGGTATTCTGTCGCATCTATTCTACAGAACTCTGTTGCCTGTGATTTTTATGAGAACATCACCAAGGCTCAAAGATGCTTCTGCAACTGATAACTTTGTGGTTAGTGTCTCTGCTATGGGTCTTTCCCGCTAAAGAATGGATGAGTTGTATTTTCTAAAGACGTGATTTAAGACTATAGTTTAGCACACTTCTTTTTTTTTAAGCAAAATTAAAAATTGTCAGCATGGTTTTATTGTTGAGGATGAAATTATCTTGGGAACAGAAATCCCACAAGGTTCAGAGTGTTTTTTGTCTTGGTTGTCTTACTCAATATTTTTATTTCTTTTTACACATGTCTGGAGAAGTTGCATCTCTACCAAAGTGGTCCTATTTGGTCCAATGCTATACAATGAAGGGACATTCTAAATCTAAACCATTCCAAAAACCAGTAAAGCTCTCTTTAGTGGTCACAGAATTTCAGATCACAAAGGTGCATCCAGATCAACTCTTTCTATACCACAGGGCTCTTACTCCTAAACTCTCCATGAGATCTTTTATTGAGATAAAATTCAGCATCTCACAGATCTGCAATTGAGCTGTTCATTTTTTTACGAAAACTGAAATTGTCAATATCAGAGAATGTAGAGTTTTAGATCTTGCTTTTCCTGTCAGCGTGGCTTCCACTGACTTGCTAATGCTCATCTTGCAGAAATGTCTCTCTAGAGCAGCCACCCAAATGTTATCACCAGAGCCCATCTGTGTACGCAGAGCACACATACATGGGCTGATGCTAGCCCTCTGGGAACTGGCTTGCTGCTGGATCCAGGACTGCAATTAAGCATTGGCAAAATCCCCTTAGTAAAACTTGTGAAAGGTCAGGCATTGACCTGATTTTTGACTGGCGTGAGCACCTAGTAATGGTTTTGTTTCCCCTGTAGCAAGGGATCATACGTTCCAGTAATGGGTGGTCAACCTATTATGTTGTAGGGAATATAGCACCTCAGGCTGTTTAAAGTGGAATGGGACCTGCATTTTTGTGCTTTTATAAACTTATGATGCTTCTGAAGGTTTGAGAAACATTGTTTTAAACAGAACACTAATTATATGCATCTTTCAGGATAGTTGGCTTGCTAGCCCAATGCTGTGCTTATAAATGGCAGTGTATTACTTGGAGGTGAACTTTTAAGTTTTTTTTTTTTTCTTACTACATCTGGAAGGAAAGTGATAGAGGACACCAGCCATACTATCTCTTTTCAGGGCAATCAGAAGAAACCCCGAATCATTGATAAGGAGGGTTAATAAGCAACAACAAGCTGCCAAGGATGATAAAAGTATGACAGATGTAAACCTTCTTGGCTCCAGGAGTGAAACTTATAATTTACACTGAAGGAAGGAAAAAATATTATTCAGTTTATTATGCTATTCTTCTTTTTCTGGGAAAGCAAACCTTAAAGAGAGCATCTTTAAATACTTAACAAAAGTCTAAATTGTATTTCAATAAATAGCTTATACCAAGGTGAAAACAGAAGACTTAAGTGCATAGTTCTTGGTCAGTGGAAACTGAGTAAACTAATTTGCATCAGTGTGTGAAATTCTGCTAAAGGGCCATTCTTTTAAAGAATTAGGCAGCAGTCTTGCCCACTAAGATTGGTATTTAGAGTATACAAAAGTAGTGTCTTTAACGAGTGGATGCTGGAACTGAAAATCTTTCCAGTTCTCTCCATCTAAGCTGTGAGGGCTCAGTGTTTGTCAATCCTGCTGGGATTTGAACATTTGAACTTGGTTTTGCAGAGCAAAGAGAGATTTCCATGCTGTTTATTGGCTTGTGCATGCCCTTTCTGGCTCTTCCTTACTCCTGTGACAAGACACAGCAGGCTACACATGGGGATTAACAAACAAAAATGGAAAGACAGAACCAAGTGGAAAATTGTCGCAAAATCCTCCAAGAGACTGCATCCTCTGCTGGAAAATGTTTCCAGGGGTCCAGTAATTAAGATTCCCTTATATGGTGCATCTGTGTTTTGAAAAGTCCTGTACTTCAAGCTTTGCGAAGCAAGCAGTACCCTCAGAGTCAACTGTTAATGGTGACTCACTGATGGCCCCGAAAGAAACAGCATGAATTTTTATAAAGGTTTTTTCCCCACTAAGGTCAACTGTTAAAGCCAGAATTGTGGGTACCTCCAAAAACCAGGGACGTATTTTTACCAGCCCTCATATTCTAAATGCAAATTTATAATCTGGGCAAATATTTGTTTGTGGTAAAACAGCAAAGCTACTGGAAGCCAGGATCATTGTTAAGATGTATAAATATTTCACCTAACTTCAGGATTCATGTTCAACAACCATGTTTTCAAATACAGGGCAAGTAGAAGAAGATAACACTGGATGGACGTCTTGTTCTCCAAACACACTCGGAGGGGCTTATTTGAGGCTGAATGTGCTTGTACTGTCTTCAGACTAACTAGGTAAAGAAAATGTGAAAAAGAATCTTCTTCTGTGGACAATCTCTGTTTTATTTGGGAAAAACTCTGTTTCTAGATTTAAAAGTATAAATATCATGTTTGGTCTACATAGTTAGTAACACTAGATTGGAAAAACTACTTGTCCTTCCTTGCTTCTGTTTTCTGCCTTTATATGGTGAATTTCATAGGATCAACTCTACAGAACCATGAACTTGGACTGGAGTGCCTTCAGATGGTGGTGCTGCCATAGTGGGCAGAGTTAGCCAGAAGCTTGCAGGCTGATAGGCAGTGTGATACTTGTGTCAAAATACAAAATTCTGGTCCTTTACTGCTGCAATAATTGATATGGGCTCTGTAGTTTCTTTGGCTCAAGGAAGACTCTTCCGCCACTGTGGAGATCCAAAGCTCATGACAGGCCAAGCTATAGATGATTGGCCAATGACAACCCAGAAGAGTGAGATGGCAGAAGGACAAGGGCAATGACATAAACTGTGTTCTGGGTCAGCTATTTCATACTTTTATTTCCTTAAAAACTCCCTTAAATCACTTTGTAAAGTCAGAAATCTGCACTTGTCTTAATGAATGAGGCTTTTCCTGGCAAAGCCATTCTCCCAGGTTCAAGAAAGTGGCTGAGTCAAGATTTGGACTCAAGATCCCCAGTATAAAAATCTATGCTACCTCTACTACTATATAGTAGAACAGGGAGAATAAAACCCATCAGATCTGCTAGAAGGGCAAAACTTCCTTTCAGTGAAACACCTCTTCCCTAGCAGAGCCAAAACAGACCTTCCTCTCTGTAGTGGAAGTTCTCCACTGAGGGAATGGGGTGCTGCCCCAGCACTGAGTGCTTTCTTCTTCAAAAGGCAGTTTTCCTCTGCACTGTGTTCTGGTTGGAGGCAGTGGCAGCAGCGGGGGAGGGGGGGGTTCCTTGGGGGCTGGGGCCTCCGGTGACCACAGAATGGACAATAGATTCTCCCTGTGTTGAGTTCTTGCCTATATATTCAGCTTTCCAGACTAACTAACTTCTGGAATTCTGAACAGGCCACCCAAACGGATTTGAAGAAATGGATCTGAACAGTACAATGAATGCACAGCGGTAAATACAAAAACGTGTTACCCAGAACCCCTCCACGATTTGAATGTGTCCCGCAAATTTTTTGTGTTGGAAACTTAATTCCCAATGCAACAGAGTTGAGAGGTGACCAGATCATGAGCCCTCAATCCCTTATGAATGAGTTAATATTGTTTTCGTGGGAGTAGTTTATGATGAGAGTAGGATCTTGATAAGAGCAAATTTGGCCCTCCCTTGCTCTCTCTCTCTCTCTCTCTCTCTCTCTCTCTCTCTCTCTCTCTCTCTGAAGAAGTTGTCTTCTGCAACGTTATGCCAAAGAAAGAAGGCGCTGACCAGATACATCCCCTCAGTCCTGGCCTTCCCACTATTTAGAAGTGTAAACCAAACACATTTCTATTGTCTTTAAGTTACTGACTCCGTAAGATTCTGTTATGGCATGCAAAATAGACCAAGAAAAGCTTGTTGTTTCAGTCGTTGGCATCTACCTTCAAGCCATAGTCTCCTTCAATTCGCCTTGAATGCAGGGCAGTCTGCCTTGTCTGAGGGCAGGCTACATCTAGTGGTTGATGGAGGTGGTATTTTAAACACACACAGGATGACATTGAAGGGACTGGACAAGATTTTGTCTGTGCATTGATTTGGCTTCTCCCAGTGGCCAATCCCACCTCCTTATGTGGTCCTTCACAGGTGTCAATTCCTAATAAATATACTCTGTGCCAAACTCCATCACTGAATCTGCTCTCCTACATTCTGGAGAATCTAGAAACTTTATCAAACAGCACCAGTCATAGCCAGAAGTGGCTCAGGAAAGCAGAGAAGAAGAGATTGTGAGGCTGGATCACTCAGTATTCCAGTGGCAAAGAATTAGCATTGAGGGTCAGGGGTGCAAGCCACTTTTGATAGAAGCAATATGCCTCATCAGTTGGTGAAAGTCTCACCGGTGGTGAATTGGGAGAATGTGTTAGCTGGAAAGTAGGCATTAACAGAGCCATTTGAAAAGAATGAAGGAAATAATATTTGAGCAAAGTCCTTAGGAAAATAGTTCAGGTGCATCCATTTCAAGTTAAAGATCAAAATTTGACCTGATTGGGAAATTCAAAAAGATTCTTCAAGGCCATATCAATTTTATTTCCGTGAAGAAAATGTCATTGTTGTTGAAGTGACACAATTGAAATCAAGAGCTTTTGTACTCAAGCATCCTGTGGATCTCTGGGATATATGAACTGACTCACTTTGAAAAAGAAATTTCAAACCTATTGCTAGAGATCAAAATTTAAATTTAGGCAACAGTTAAGCAACACTTAGCTTATTCAAATTTTGTTTTAATTGGTGGAGGTGCCCCACTTTCGCTTAGTAAATACCAATGCTTACGAATTAATAAGCAGTTTCATGGGGAAATCCCAACCCACATCACAGCCGGTCGTGCTATAATTTAGATAGAACCTGCTTTGCAGGTTCCTCACTCAGCCACCTCCCTGAGCCTAGGACGGGTGCAGGGCTTTATGAAATGCACACTATTTGAGTCCCTTCACACTAAGGAACATGCTGTAGAGAATATTGCTTACCTGCCTACGTCAAAGCTTAGGTTTCAAGATATATTCAGTCATTATCTGCTGGTAAACAATTCTGAACATACATGAACTGGGAGTTGCACTTACACTGGGCTGGGTTTTGTTCCAAATAGCTGAGAGGAACCCCGAATAAACTTGTGACTGTCTGTGTGTTTACAAAGCTAGTGATGCAATCCGAAAGGTGGAATTCTGCTGCACGTATAGGAATTCCCAAGGAACACATCTAGGCTGTGAATAATTACCCTTTGCCTCTAAGTGTAGTTCTGTCAAGAGCCCTGTGCATAGGCTGGGAGGTAGATGCTGGACAGCTGTTTTTATTTATTTACTTACTTGTTTTACTTGGGTGTTTTATCATAAATCTCTTTGATTTTATGTAACATGGTATATTTTCAGACCTATTTTACCTATTACCTCATTTCATCATCTTATTAGCCCTGGAAAAATAAACAATTATCATCTCTATCTGATGTGAAGCATTAAACTTTAAATTTATTTCATATGGTGTTTGGCAATGTTAGTAATGAATGTCTTTGAAAAAATTCTTACAGATCCCAAGCCTGTAAAACTGTCTTTACTATACTGTCACATATAAATATATGCCTAGGAAAATACCCGTACCTTCCGTATACTTGTATTTATTACACAGCCATTGGACAATTTACCAATGGAGCACAAACGAGACAGCTGTACATTCAAGTTAACAACACTTCAGTTCATATGTGAGGTGGTGTTTTTTTAAAACTGAATTACCAATAGTGGCTCAGCAGTAGACTGACATGTCTACATTTTTTGAACCTTATTTGTCAGTATGTTTGTTTTGATTAGTTAGTCATTGTATTCCCCGTTGTTACTATTCCTCTCTATAACCTGACCTCACTATTGCTGAGGCAGGAATCCATGATTATAAAAGATCAATCACATCAAAGGTATAAATCAAATGTCATGATGAAGTTAGGAAAAAGTACTCAAAATTTAAAAATCTTGAATTCTATGTGTGTGATAATAATTACTGTTGCTAATTCATTGGGGACTGGTACAAACGAACAGGCATCTGTTTAAAACACCCACTTACAAGGCAATCTTGTTTCTCACTGAGGTTGAGGGGGGAGCCTTCTACCCTCCCATTGTGATGGTTAATTTTATGGGTCGATTTGACAGACAAAGAGTTGCTTAGAAAGCTGGCCAAGAGTTCTTTGGACATGAGTCCTGGAGGAGATTGCCACTGGAGTTAATTAATAAACAGCTCTTCCCAGTGTGAGCGGGCATCATCCAATTTGTCAAAGTTCTGGGTAGAACAAAAGCAGAAGAACCAGTTTTTCCTTCTGCTTGACCTGAGACATCCATCCTTTAGATTCAGATCAGAACTTAGACCTTCCCCTCCTGCCCTTGGCCCGCCCTTCACTGACTTTCCGATTGACTCTCACCACTGATTCTCCCGGTTTCTTAGTTTACAACCACTGACAGTGGTGCTTGTTGGCCTCCATAGTTGTGTTAGGTAATTCCTACAGTAACTCTTACCATATGTATCCCTACCTCTATATTTTTATATCTATTGTCTTCTATTGGTTGTTTTTCTGGACAATTCTAATACACTCACTATCTTTCTCCACCTGAACTACCTTTGAATAGCAAGGGCTTTTACCACCTGAGACCTTCTATGTTCACAAAAATCATTTCACCCCTTGGGGCCCAACTTGAGAGTTTCCCCTTCTGAATTAGAATTCAGAATGATTACTGTTGCACCCACTTATCCTTCAGCTTTCACTGCGTTGATTGCACTTAGTGGTTGCATGCCTAGTTCCCACACTGAATGGAAAGCTTTTAAGCCAGTGGCCTTTTCATAATCACTACTGCTCCTAAGATACACAAAATGTCTTGATTTTAGGGTAACCGAAAGCGAGCAGCCAACATAGGATGTGCATTTGAGTTCTACAAGAGGCCTGGCTATCTAAATTGCCTGCTTTCTGTTGTGATGGAAGGTTTTCAGTATAGATTGGTTACCCTAACAATTTGAACATTCAAAGCTTTTGCAGATTTAAGAATTGTCTAGTTCAATTTATCTAATCTAAACTAGTCTATTCCCAGGAAAATTAAATAGCTTGTTCAGGGAAAGGTCACACAGCTGAATATTGACATCGCCAATAATCAACCTAAAGCTTCACATTAATGGCTTTTCTGTCTTTACCTCCTCACTAATCCCTGGAAAAGCAGAATCTGCTCAGATTTCAATGAAGTTAGATTCAACAGCTCACCAGAAGTTTATGAAAACAGATTTGTATTGCCTGCTATTGTTCATTTTTAATTTTTAAAGTGAATTTCATCTCTATCACCAAAAAATACAGTCGTGGGTGATATGGAAAAACAGGATAGGACTAGAAGCACAAAAAGACATATATTCTATTAAATGAATTCAATTCAATGCTTGAAAGAATGACTATTCACATCTTGAATTCCATGACATTTAAAGGCAGATATTGATGACAGAAACCAAACACAAATTTGCAAACACAGACTGTAGATAAGAAGAATTCAGATTTGCTATTAATAAATAGACCATCTGCTCTTTTACACAAAGTGTATAGGGTCTTGGACTTGATGTGTATCTTAATTTGGAGTTTATGACCCCACTACGGTCTCTAGACCTATGTTTGGAAATTTACTGAAGTTTTAAATGTGTTTTCATGTGTAGAATACTCAGGGGAGAAAAATGCACATAAGCCTGCCCTGTGTTTTCTGAGTGACTGCCTTAGTACCTGGTTGTAGTTCCTTGTATTCTAATGTCTATGTTTAGATTTGGGTTAATGGTCATGTTAGAAACATGAAAAAAGTGGAGAGATTGCAAAGCAGACTAGGTAAAGTACCTTTAGAATAATCCAGGACTGAGTTAATCACCTTGCCTCAGACTTTAAGGCATCTGTCCCTCAGACAGGTAAGCTTAGCACCAGAGGAAAATACACAGAATTTCTCTACCTCTAGAAGACTCATTCTGCACACACACACACACACACACACACACACACACACACACACACACAAATACACTTTCTTGCTCCAAGGTAGAAGCTAACTTATTTGTGCTACATGGGAAAGTGAGGAGGAGTGTACGTAAACTTTGCATTGGGTGCGTTTTCTTGATCAGTCACTAATTTCCAAGGTATTTATGAAGCAGTCAACGGGTTTCCAAGAACTTACCTTTTTGATGGGGAAATCAGTGTTACCCCATCTGGATAGAGAGATTATATCACTTCAGTTCGAGATTGGCAATATGCGTCTCAAAGAGAAAAACAATGCTGTGCTTGACCATACACTTAAAATAGTATCTTTTATCCTTCAACCACTTACTCATCCCTGGGGGTCTGTATTAATCCAGTCATTTGGGAAGAGAACCAGAGAATGAAACCAAACAGACTTTAAAAGTTCAAGGTCTATGAAAATAAGAATGATTTAAAGAGACATTCTGGAAACAAGAAAACAGAACTCATCCTGTGGAACTTGAAACCGTAGAAAAGCCAATCAACAGACTGATTTTCTCAAGGTACAGAGGTTCATGTGATAGTCCAAACCAAGGAACTATTACAAGAACTCGATTTCAGTTTTGGTAGTTAAGATAAAGTTTGTAAGTGTAAACTGGAACTGTTTTTGCAAAGAATTATGAGGCTAGAAGTGAAAGCTAGCTCATGCTCTTCAACTCAATAATTCCACTCATTTTTTAATTGAAGAAATAATACACAGAAATCAAAGACACATAAATTAGAATGTCCACTGATATATTATCTTTAAGATACAAAATAAGAGAGCAATTTATGTTAAAATATCAATCCTAGAAGACCGTTTATTAAACTAAGCTATTTTAATTTATAGAACTAAGAAATCAAATAATTATAAAGAACATGAAGAAATGTGGAGAAATTTCATGTAATTTAAGTAAACATAACTTAGCAAAAGAGTATGTTCACTGAAACTGTAGTTATATGAATATTGCACACTAGGATAATATCAAAAAAGAAAATAATTTATTTAAGTACTGTGATTGTTGCAATCTCTTCGTCAACTTAAAACGAGGAACTGCTTACTTTGACTTACAGTCTCAGAGGTTTTGGTTCCCGGTCACTGGTCTGGCTGCTTTGAAATGGTGATGATATAGTAACTTATGGTACGGGATGTGCCAGAGGAGCCCATTTACTTCACAGAAGCTAAAAAGCAAAAAAGAGGGAGAGGAATGGGTCTTCTGCTAGAGCTGGCTCCTAGAGACCCAGCTGTGTTCCACTACACCCTGCCTCCTACAGTTTCTACCACTTTCATAGCAGCAGTAATAGTATGGGTGGTATTTTAAATGTATTTTTTAAAATAAAGAGTGAGGGCACCCACTAATTAAAAAGACAAAAGCTAGGACATGAACAAATACTAAGAGAATATAATTTTGTTTTGGCATAAATTTGATATATCAGGAGAAAATAAAACTCTTTCTATTCAAAACAGCATAAGGATCCCGATGGAAAGAGTTTAGGTATCAAATGTCCTATAGATCTTTTCTTGGAAAACTAAGGGTCACTGAACACGTATCAAGTGGAAGTATCTATTTGCCTTCTGTGGTAGAAGCTATCATGTGCCATTTTTCAGATAACCTGCTTAGAGAGGAGCAATGCTGTGCCCACGTCCACAAAGCTAACTAGTGGCGGAGATGGGGTTTAGTCCAAGTCTGTCTGACTTCAAGGCTACCACCACAGCTGTCGATTGGGAAACTCCCGAGAACTTCATGTCCCAACAAGACAGTCTCTCAGAGTAGAAAGCCCAGGGAGTCAGCAGATAGTTGGTGATCACACAGATTGAACTTAGATTCTGGCTTTTTTTTTTTAATGTCAGGACACTTTTGATGAAAAAGAAATAATATCTACCTTGTAGTAGCTCAAATAGTTGGGAAATTCATTACCTCATGTAACACAACGTGTAGAGGTTGAGCTGTCTATGGGGCTGATGGAGTTGGCAAGCTAAGAATGTTTTTCCACTTTTATTCAAACTTAATAATGAGGCAGAGAAAGAAATTCTACTGTAAAGTGATAAAATAGCCTGAAAGCAAAAACCAGTAATAAAGATTAACAGGAGTATAGAACAGTAGAAAGTACTGTATTTATCTTGGATCTGGATGGAAATAATGAATTTGGGTGGAGATTGTGAATTTTTAATGAAACCCAATTTTTCTTTTTCACTAACAGAACTCTAGAATACATTAAAACTCTGGGTTTATGTACAATGATGCTGTAGTTTGGATCTTGAGTGTCCCTGAAAAGTCTCAGGTATTTGGAACTGTGTGTTATTGGGAGGCAGAGCTTGACTGGAATTAGTGGATGTTTGGGGTTTGACCTTGAAAGATTTTATCAACTTGTTGAGATTGGGGATTGCCCAAGGCAGAGCTTTCAGGCGTTTGTTGTTGACTTGTGGCTAGGAAATGGGGAGGGGCACCCACCTTGGGTGTTGGGGTGTCCAACTGGTAGCTTGAAGTTATTAAAAGAAGGAAGAAGAAACATTGTTACAGCTTCTGTCTGGGAAAGTTCATCTGCTTTGCTCTTTCTTCACTTGGCTTCTTTCTGCAGTGGGGTGAACAGCTCTCCGGACCACTCGCGGCTGACCCACGATAGGACTGAGGGAAATCTTTTGAAACGGAACTAAATAAATCTTTCCTCCCTTAAGTTGTAGGCATTGGGTACTTTTGTCACAGCAACCTAAGACAAATGAGATTTTACAAACTGCAAAATTCACGCACTGGAACAATTATGGTGTGTTCTTCCTGCTAATGCAGAGTGCACGAATGTTCGTGTTCTTACTATGATTCATATGTTGAAATTTTAACTCCGTTTGTGGCTGTATTTAGATAGGGGGCTTCAAAGGAAATATAAATTAAAGTTAAATGAAGCCATAAGAGTGGAACTGTGATGCAATAGGATTAGTGTTCTCATAAGAAGAAATATCAGAGTGCTTGCCCTCTCTTCAGCATGCCAGGACACGTAAGAAAGTAGCAATCTTCAGGCCAGGAGCAGATCTCACCGGAACCTGACCATTCTAGCACCCTTGACCCTGGGCTTTCCAGTCTCTGGAAATGTGAGAAAATAAATTTTTGTTTTTTTAAGTTGCCCGGTTTTGGTGTTTTCTTATAGCAGTCCAAATCAACTGATATCATACACTTTCTTAGGTATGTGTTCCTGTGGGTCCAAATCCCTGGGAGAAACACCACACACAGTGTTTGACCATTCTACATATTACGGTGTAGATTGGGCTTCTACATATTATGGTATAGATTGGGCTTCTCTCCTCCGCTTGCCTGTTGTCCGCATCTCTCATGGTCATGTGGGTAACAGGTAGAATGGCATTTGGGGTTCGATGTTAGGAGTTATGGAAAACAAGAGAAAGGACACTTGTCTGTAGTACTACTTAATCAAGCACGGGAGACCTCAGAAACCAAAGGCCTGTTTCTTCATCTGAGTGAAAAAAACACCAGCCCCATTTTTTTTAAGTCAAAGTGCTGGTGTATTTTTCCAGTGAGTACGTACACAAAGGTACTCTACTGCTTGTGGCATTTTTGGTGGAATGCCATAGAAAGCATGATGTGGTTAGTTCTGTAGCTCTTTTTCTTTTTTTTTTCTTAATTCTGCGGCCCTTCTCCATTTCTTGCAACCCCAAATCCCTGAATATACAGTGGAAACTATGAACTATCCATGGATTAAATGAATTCAACTTACAAGAATGTGACAACAGAGCAATAAATAACTTGTGTGAGTTTTGTTTTAAAATAACAATATAACACTTAAGATATTTTAAAATACAAATACTACTTGAAATTCCTTCACCCAAATGTGTTGTAACTGTTTTCTGTTTCCTGGGGGCTTTGCCTATACATCTACATTTTTGAGTAGTTGTGATGGTGGCAGTATATGTACGTATGAATAGTAGTATGTTTTTGACATTCTTGAATTTGGCATTTTAAATTTCAATTATTTGCCTTGAACTTCAAAGATCACCATAGTCTGTCCTTTTGGCAGGAGATTTATTTTGAAATCGTTGGGTTCCAGAATTGTGAGTGAATGAAACCAGTCCCCCATCCCTGGGACTGGCATTTCATCACAGCATTTTACTTTCACATGGAACTTGCAAGGAACTCTTAAAAAGTGCCAAAGATTTTTTTTTTTCCTCACAGTTAGGTAAATTTAGGAATTTACCCTAATAATATGACCTAACGCAACTTAGAATTTATTTTATTGTCAGACTTTGTTTTTACAGGTTTCTAAGAACATTGTGAGCTCATGGTTCATTAAGGGTCTTGAGGCGGTATGTTACACGTTCAGTTCCTGTATTATAAAGAAGAAATTGTGCGCGGCAGTGCTTCCCACTTATCTCAGAATTTTCGAGGATAGTGGGTGATACTCTTCATGAATGTCTATAGTGTGTATACCCCACCTTTTCACCTCACAGCTTAATTCTTATTGTTTCCCGTGGCAGGGTATTACATAATCCTCATAAAGACCATGGTAAACAGACACACAATATCCCACTCATTTGCTGCGTGGCTATTTTCCAAATTATGATCTGATATAATTTTTGTGCCTTCTTTTGAAAATATTTCCCACTTCTAAGGTCAGGCAAAATGAGAGATATTTTGTGACTCTGCATGTGTGTGAAACTGGAGATCGAACCGAGGGCTTTCATAGTGACATACATCCCCAACTCTCTTTTTAAATTTAATTTTTTATTTTGGGACAGGTACTTGCTAAATCACTAAGTTGCCCAAACTGCATTTTAACTTGTGATTTTCCTGCTGAAGCCTCAGAGTGCTGGGACTATTGACATGCCCCACTATACCTTGCACATTTATAATATGATCACCAGTGTATTCATTTTTGAGTAATGCAAAGTAGATGCCATTGCATATACTAATAGAAGGTTTCTGTTACTGAGATGAATATAAAGTGATTTCATTCTATGGCTTTACTTTCTAATGCTTTCATTCGTACCTAGTTTAGACATGGTAATGTATTTAGTATTCAGACTCTTTGTTTAAGTGGTGTGTCTGCAGTACTCTAGGAGGCTAAAGTAGGAGGAGCCTGGATTCCAGCCCAGCCTGGGCAACATAGTGGCTTAGTGAGACCTTATTTTAAAACTAAAAAAATTAGAAAGGGCTGGACATGTAATTCAGTGCAAAGGCCAGGATTTAGTGCTACATACCAATAGAAAAAAAAAGAAGTGTGGACCTGCTCAATTTCTTTGCTAGAGTTTTTTTTTTGGGGGGAGGGCTTTGAAATCAAGGGTGTCAGTCTCAGCTCTATCTCTTTATAGCTGTGTAATTTTGAGCAAGTTGCCAAACCTTTCTTGTCTCTATTTCCTCATCTGAAAACTGAGGACAGTAACACGTCTCTCCCAGTCTCGTCAAGACTCGCCAGGACAGAACATGAGCAGAAAGGTTCTGAGCACTCACAATGAAATGATTTCATTAGTTTTAATTGTACTCTACGATTTTGGCTTGTCAGTTGGTCTTTATATTAGCCAGATCCTTGGTCTTTCCTTTGGTGGATTCCCACTACTCTCAGGGTAAGTCTCTTGGCAGCCTGATGACCTGTGTCAGCTCTCTGTGCTCAGTCTTCCAATCCACTCTTCACAGGGAGTGTCTTGAAAGTGTCTTGCTGTCTCAGAAATCAATTTCATGCCTTCTTACCCATGGCTCCTCCTTTTTCTGTCCCCCAAAACCTTACCTATTTAGTAAACTCTTAATTATTCTTCAAACATAGCATCCAGGAGTTTTCCTACTCCTCCAAAATAACTTCTCTTTCCCTGATAGGTTGTCTGTGTTTCTCTAGTATAGTGTTTACTGTAGCATTCTATGTTGTCAAATTCGTTATAATTTTCCTTCAGTAGACCCTAAGGAAGGGTCCTATGTGAGCAATAACTACGTTTTACTTGATTTTACAACATCACTGTATCCAGTGATTGGCTTGTGCAAAGTGTTCAGGAAATATTTGCTGAATAAACGATTGAATTAATACCTACATTACTCATCAGGCATGGACCCCAGTGTCTCAAAAAGCAAAGAAAGGACTTTTTCAGGGCGAATATTTGCTGCCACTGGGATTGGTTGAATTTAGGGTAGCACTGTGGGGAAAAGGATGTCATCTAACCAAGGAGGGTTCTACAGTTGTAAATTGTGGATTACAAAATATCTGTGAGATCTCATTAACCTGCAATCACTAGTCATGGTCTGAATGATTTCCTAAAACCTCAAAGGACAGAATTACTGTAGGCTATTGTGTTCAGTCGTGTCTGATACATAGTCTAAAGGCAAGCCCAAAGGAGGAATCCCTAAATTACTATGGGCAGTGGCTGCATTGGAGGAAATGATTAATACTCCAAGATGAGTATTTTGAAAGTGACAGCACCTATTTGGATGATTAAGTTCTGATGTAATTGCCTAAAAAATAAAAATACTTTTATGTTCTGGCACATCTCTAAGTGCTAAAACATCCCCAGGTAAGGTATATAGGTAGGATCTAATCTGTGAGGCCTTAGAATAAGTTATACTCACCTTGGATCTTAAAATAAATATATAAATGGAGAATGAATACTTTTAAAGGAAGGAAAAAATAAAATAAGATCAGAGATGTGGAATTCATGATGGGAGGAGGCAGTTCAAATGGAGCAGAGGACATTAAGAAGATAGGGGCTGGGGTGTAGCTTAGTAATGAGAGCATACGTCTAGGAAGGCGAGACCCTGGGTTCGATCCTCTAAGCACCACATACCAGCTGCACGTGGTGGTGTACACCTGTCATCCCAGCACCGAGAGGCTGAGGCAGGAAGATTTCGGTGAGTTTTAGACCAGCCTGGGTTAGATAGTGAATTCAGTATCAGCCTGAACTAATGAGCAGATCCAGTCTCAAAAAACAAACATAAAACCCTCAAACAAACAGAAGGAAAGAAAGAAAGAAAGAAAGAAAGAAAGAAAGAAAGAAAGAAAGACAAAGATAGAAGTTATGGAGGAATTGAAAAGCTACCCCAAGAGTTCCTGATTCTGTGAGTGTGTAGCTGTGTGAAGGAAAGCCAAAGGTTGTGTCATGTGAGGTTCCTAGAGGAAAAACCTGGGACAGTAGTTCAGTGAGTGTGATCGATTGAAAAGATGTTCTCAGAAAAAATTCTGTGAGGAACAGAAAGTGGCAGAAGATGAAATCTCACTTTGGAATTAAACTCAGCTTGATTCCACTGTGGCCCAGGGATGGTCTCTTTATAAACCACGACATCACCATATCCAGCGATTGGCTTGTGCAAAGTGCTCAGTAAATATTTGCTGAATGAACGATTGAATTAATACCTACATTACTCATCAGGCATGGATCCCAGGGTCTCAAGAAGCAAAGAAAGGACTTTTTCAGGGCAAATATTTGCTACCACTGGGATTGGTTGGATTTAGGGTAGCACTGTGGGGAAAAGGATGTTTCTCCCCATTAACAAAAGGGGGTCGACCTTTTGTTCCAGTTACTGGTTATGGGCTTTTTTAGAAGCAGGGTGTGGTTAACCTCGAAGTGAGGTGCTCTGGTCATCCGAAGGAAACGTCCAGAAAAGGAGAGCAACTGTGGGCTCTGAGATGCCAGAATCCCAACAGCTACTAGCAGGGAGCTGGAATCGGGATGGTCTCGACACCTCTACCACCTTTGTGAATGGAACTGGCAAGTTTTCTTCGTTCTCAACTCCTTGTGCCTGGATCTTTGTAAAACTTCCTACAGAGGCCTCTCCATGAAGTGGGCCCTTATCTCACCAGAGTGGGGAGTCATCTCTTTGTTCAGACATCCTAGGACATTTCATCCTTATCTCATTTGGTTATATGATTGACTTCCCACGGTTACGAACTACCTCTCATTCAAAGCTTTGTATAATCCCAGTGCAGTGGCTGGACAATGGAGATTCATAATACATTTACAAAGAATGGGTGGGAAAGATTTTAGCTGTAAATCTATTTTCTCCTGACCAACTGTTAAGTGCTCTTGGATTATCAGACCAGAGCTCTGCAAAGCACTTTATGATCACTTTTCTCCTTGAGCATTGACATATTTTATCCCTTTGCCTATGTGCTGTTAGCATGACTGTGCAGTGATAAAAATTGTAGTGTCTCTGGGAGCCTTCAAAAGACTTGCTTTTCAGCTAGTTAGTGTCCAATCTCACAGATCAGTGTTGGGCCTATGAATCTGGTACTGAAGTGATGTATTTGACATGCCCATGAATACACGCATCTGCCACTCTGTGGCCTGTAGCCAGGCTGCAATTCTGAGCCTGCCTTCTGGACTCTGTTTTGAGAAGGCCTTGTAGGAAAGTTTGCCAATTGCTTACCAGCGGAGCAAAGTAGCAAAATGCCATAGAAATTGCCCCACGGAGAATTCTTTTGTTCTTTTGATGTGAAGTGCAGAGGGAATGCCAGGGCATTTCACATCCTGAAAGAGGACACGTAGGAGGTCATGTAGAGCTTCCAAAGGCAGCACTGTGCAGTGACTGTGGCCTGCAGGTCTTGGCTTATTGGGTGTTTGGTTTAAGAGGAGGGGTGAGGGTCAGAAAGGAGCCTTAATTCTGGCAGACAGATGGTATTTTCTCTACGTGTTCTTCTTGAAGAACACCCAGGATGGCAAGCATTTCACCGCCTTTTGCAACCTGAAACACTCTGGCCAGGTTGGATTCACGACTTACGGTACATATTTTAATCAAATCTAGTCCCTTTAGAAATATTACTGGTAGAGATAGGAACAGGCACTCTGTAAGTTCACTGTCACCGACTGCGAGAGCACTGAACTTTTTGGAATCCACACTGTCCAAAGACCCAAATGTCACCCATGTGATATGTCTTTAAGAAAATTACAAGATTAAGAAAAAAAGATAACAGCAAATTCTGCTCTTCTGCTTCCATTTGAGCCCTCATATGTGGTATTTTCTCTAAGCAAACCAGTCACTGGCCATTAAGAGATAAACTGGTATTAAACACAGGCGGCTAGGGTGCCCATTTAGGACTGGATGCTATTTATGGTGATGGGAATTATTAAGTCTGGAAATGTTGGCTAGGTCATGGTTGAGGCCCTTTCTAAATTATTGGTGCCAGACTCTTCCCAGACACCTTATTCCTGCCTACTACAAGAGACAACTGACCAATGGCCAGCCACTGTGCTATAGTACCCTGACACGCTGAAAGCCGGTGGCACCAGCATTTATCTCTCTTCTGCACCCCAGAGGGAGACAATTTCTTGTTCTTCTTAGGTGCCACCAGGTCCTTTTTTGTCTATAGTCTAGTTAACTTAAAAAAAAAAAATTAAAAGACTCCATTTACTGAGAATCCCGGTGCTGGCTCTGTCTCTACTCCTTGAAGCATGCTGCTTAATTTTGTCTGGCTTGGCTGGCTTGGATCCCCTTGGACATATGATCTTTATGAATAAAACATTCAAAGGCCAAATGTTGTGATGTGACAACTTGATGTGATTATGGTGAAGACTGACATAAAGTATAGATCAGAGCAGGTGCTTCTCTGCCGAAGTGAGACCTGGGAACAGCTGTGGTGTAGTGGAAGGAAACTTCTAGCCTGGAGTCTGAAGCCTCGGTCCAAACACCGAGTCTGCCATTAACAAGATCCTTGACCAGGCAAATGGCTATTTGTAAAATAGCACATAGCGTTCATCATTTTTGTTGTTTTTTTTCCCCCCGGAGAGGATCGTGCATTCCTGCCACACCGTGCCAGGCAGGCCAAGTGTACTTTGGCACTCCTCTTTCTTACGGAAAGAATATGTGCCCCTGCCCTATTGACGTCAGAATTGGCTATGAGATTTGCTTTGGCTGGCAAAAAGTGAGTACAAAGAATTATGCCACCATTGTGGCGACACTGTAAGAGTCACTGTGATTGTTTTCATCATTGGGTCTAAAGATGGAATGGAGAAGGGCTGCAGCTGACCCCTTAGGCATATGGATGTGAGTGAGAAATCTATCTTTGTTAAAGTAAGCATTAAAAGTTTCAGATCATGTGTTCCGTGGCATCATTTAGCTTAAACTGATTAAAACAAATGGGAATGATATTCTGTACCTTACGGGCTTTCTCTCTCTCTCTCTCTCTCTCTCTCTCTCTCTCTCTTCTTCTTCTTCTTCTTTTTTTGAGACAGGGTCTCGCTCTGCAGCCCAGGCTGGTTCCGAACTCACCATGGAGCCCAGGCTGGCCTTGGACTCATGGCAATTCTCTTGTCTCAGCCTCCTGAGTGCTGGGATTATGGGCATTTGCCACCACACCCAGCTTATGTGGTGCTAGGGAATCAAACTCAGGTACTTGGTGCTGGTCTTAGCGCTTGCCAGGCGAGTGCTTTAACCTCTTTAACTGCTGAGCCATTCCTCCAGCCCCTGATGGGCTTTTTGTGAGACATCTTTAAGAGAATTAACTCAAAAATGTATTGTTTACCTGTTTACCTATAGTCTACCAGGTGCTTTCCTCCACGTTTAAGAGCCAGACACTTAAGTAAGACATGGAGTCCACCTTCCAAAAATCAAATAGTAGAAGAAACAGATTTCTTTCTTTATTTTTCCTGATACAGGGTCTTACTCTGTAACCCAGACTGGTTCTGAACTTACAATGTAGCCAAGGCTGGCCTTGAACTCAATAGCAATCCTCCTGCTTCAGCCACCTGAGTTCTGGAATCACAGGTGTGTGCTACCATGCCCAGCTTTATGTGGTGCTGGGGAATCGAACTCAGGATTCTGAGCTTTCAAGGCAAGCACTTTAACTGCTGTGCCATTCCTCCAGTCCCAAGGGAGAGAGATTTCTAAAAATTGTATTGATGGCAATGTGTGGCAAGCCTGTGTCCTTTGCTAAGAATTCTGCCTGGGCCATCACTCTAAATGTGATTTCCCCCAGCATATACAGAAAGAGCAAAACTGCACACAGAGAAGGGTGTGGAGCAGTGGGATGAGACGATTCACTCTGGGTAACTTTGCTTGGCCAAACCTTCACCTTGTAGCTCAAAATACCATATTCAACCCCAGTGGAAATATTTTACTTCAGTTATGTATGACTGCTTATAGGTAGTGAAAACCATAAATGGACATTATCTAAGAACCAAAGGTGTGTGGCATGTGGCACGCCGGTACTTGTCACCTCGTGTGGTCCAATACCGGGGAAAGGGCAGCCGTACCACTAGAGGAGGGTGCTGCTTCACTGGCAGATACACCACAGCCTTGCTTTAATCAAGGATGGTTCATTTATCAGCAAGAGAAAGCCCATCATAGCACCTCATTAGGATCGTGGGATGGCAAGGATGCAAGGGATCTCAGACGGACGGGCTATAGATCTCTCTTCTCTGCTTCTCACCAAGGGTTGTCCATGTTCATCTCTTGACTCTGACTTTGCCAGCAACTCTGGTGCCTCCTCACTAGATCTTGCCTGGTTCGGGCTCACTGCTGTGCTGATCTGGCCCTCTTCTACGAGACTGTGATGGCTAATTTTACGTGTCAACTTGCCTGAGTCATCAGGTGCCCAGGTAAATGATCAAACTCCATTATGATTTTTTTTTTTCTGTGCCAGCGTTTTGTCTCTTGAACTCAATGGTGTAGCCTAGGCTGACCTTGGACTAAAAAAATATCTGCCTTCCTCAGCCTCCCGAGTGAGTGCTGGGATTGCAGGCATGTGCCACCACACCCAGCTTTATGTGGTGCTGGAGAATCAAACTCAGGGCATCAGGCTTGCAAGGCAAGCGCTTTAACCATTGTGCCATCCTTCTAGCTCCTCTGTGGCAGTGTTTTGTAAGAGATTAAAATTTGAATCAGTACACTAAGTAAAGCAGAGAGCTTTTCTTAAATAGGATGGGCCTAATCTTGTTAGTTGAAGCCTTGAATATTTATTTACTCTTCCAAGTACATAAGAATACCTCTTGTCTACCAGACTTTGAATGGAAACATTCACTTTCCAGGGCTCCCCTTCCCAACTACAGAGTGTGGAATTCGTTAGCCTCTATGATCACATGGGTCAACCCCTCAAATCCTTTTTTCTATACAAACACATCCCGGCACATGCACCCTACTGGTTCTGTTTCTCAAAACTTAGGTGTAGCTTCAGGTTCTTGGTATTACCACTAGACTTGTATTAACAGTCTCAATTCCAGCTCTGTAGGAAAGCACTTTGGGTTTGCTCTGTGCTACCTGAGTCTAGTTCAGCTAGCACTGGATGGGAATCACAGTGCCATTAAGAACCCCCAATCACAGCAGGGTCAGGTCAGGTTCTGAAAAGCGTGGTGGGTCAGGAACAAATGAGTAGCAGTCTATCAGTTCTCTTGTCCAGCCAATCCAACTCCCTTTACACCTGTCCCACTGCAGAAGTCTCCCTGCATGTTCTGAGGTCCCAGAAGACCAGCACACTAACTAACGCTATTGTTTTTTAATCAAAAACAAACTAGGGAAGGCAACATTTTAGGCTTATTCTTGGAAATGCACTTTTGGACAATCAAGGAAGGGGACTACTATTGCACGATTACCATCCTCAAACTTGGACCAGGAGCCACTAAAGCGAGGTTCGACAGATGCTCTGTCACCTACCAAATGGGTGACACTGGGTGAGCCCCTTCTCCTTATGGGGTATCAGTTTTTTTTCTTCTGTGAACATGAACAGCCGGAGATACAGGGAGATGATGTTGGGCGCGACCTTGTGACAATTTAACAAGACAGATATTAAGATTGCTTAAGAATCTCTGGATATCATAACTAGAAGGTATAATAGAGAGCAGTCAGTCCAAACCCTTCATTGTAAAGATAATAGAACTGAGCCTCCGAGAGATGTTATTATCGCTGTGGACACAGATAATGATTCTCACAGCTCTATAGTTTGTTCTTGTCTGACCTCTCCACCCTCTACCAGGCGGTTTGTTTTCTTAGCTGGGAAGGTCACCATCCCCAGGCGACCTCCCTCCCCCTCCATTTAAAGCCTTTCTTTGTTTCTCTGGGGTCACTTCTGGGACCCCCCACCCCCCTCACATCTTGCCTTATAAGGACCAAGCCAGGACAGACAGCTGCTCTTCTTGGAGCAGACTCACCAAAAGCGGGCCCTCCGATTTCTATGACAAGAACGGTGGAAAACCATGAACCTGAGTAAGGACGGTGTCCTGCTGCAGGAGAAGTAGATACCACACGCATGTAGCCTGGTGGCCAGGCTTTTGGGATGTATGGTTTGGCGGAGCTGAGCCTGGGGTGCCCAGAAAACAGCTTTTGATCTAACGCCATAGTGGTTTTTGAACTCAGACAGCCAAGCCTTTAATCGCTCTTGGCGCTGACTTCCCAGGTTAATTTCCTGACATCTAAGGAGCTTTGTTTGGAGTGTGTAACTTCCTGCCTTTTATGTCAGAGCTTGTGAACTGACGGAACCACGGAGCAAGCCAAGATAACTGGGGTGAGGGCAACTCGGGGACTGGCTTCCTACTTTTATTTTCCTTAGCCCCACACTTGCCTGGAATCACTTTCTGTCCCCTGATATGAACACAATAGAAGACTGCTCATGGAGGATGTGAAGGATCTTCTGCGTGTGTGGAGTCCTGGGAGAAGTTTGAGGACTTTGCAGACAAGTCTAGTAGATTGTGGGGAGCCTTCACTAAGGCTCCTCAGTGCCTCTGCTCTTCCTTCCCCAATTCTCAGTCCCTGGGCCCTGGGCTCATACCTTTCTCCCCTCCACCTGTCACTCACTCCCTTCCACCCCTGTCCCTGCCATCTTCCCCATGGCCTCTTCATTTGCATTCCTTTCATTTGGCTGACAGCTCCTTTTTGTCACAATTTGTTCAGCTGTTTGTCCTTTCTGTGGGCTAAGGCAACAAGTTTCTAGAAGCTTCTGGACGACTGGGCTGGGCCTCTTTGACTTAGTGCCGGAGCAGACCTGCACCTAAAGGAGCGTTTTGATTGTGGTAGATGTTGCAATGCTCACCTGTCTGGGGCAGGGTGGTGTGGGGGCGTGGCACGCTGCAGTAAGGTTCAATTAACATTTCAGACATCCACAGAGCAAGAGCAAAGTAGTTTAGCTTGGGAACACAAATATAAAGAAAACAAACAGCTCCCTTATACTGTGCAAGGGCTAAATTCCTTAGTTCAAAACACGTAGGGAAGTTCATCTCTTGGCTTTAGGGATTATTCATTCTTTGGAACCTAACAGGCCATTTCCTATAAGCCCATAGATGCCTGGGTTTCTCTTCGAAGCTTTATCTTTTGTTTTTGCGGCCACCCAGTCCCCAGTGCTCCGGGCAGTCCTTGTACCAGTATGTGCTTAAGCCGTGACCCTCAGGGAACGGCTGTGGTGACTCGTACCCTGCCTCTCAGGGAGGAGCAACTGAGATGATGGAATTAGGAAGCTACCGCCTGTCATCCGCATCCCTAGGGAGTGATGGCTCTTTTTTAATTGACTTGTGTATTTTGCTTGAGGACCATTGTCTACTTCAAAGGTACCTGAGGGCCCTGAGGAAACCCTGAGAACATTCTAGCTGGATGAGGACAGCCAGG
Source organism: Ctenodactylus gundi (assembly GCA_004027205.1). NCBI lineage: Eukaryota > Metazoa > Chordata > Mammalia > Rodentia > Ctenodactylidae > Ctenodactylus > Ctenodactylus gundi. Next base: position 521,888 of record PVKB01000174.1, read on the forward strand.
TAAGCCCTGTGGGACACTTCTTAGGATTTTGTGTTGATGGGGAAGTCTCACGGGAATTTTTGGAAGTCTCCTTCAGACTTGGCTGGGTTACCACATCTGAAATCCAGTGGTGTTTGTCCAATGACAAACGCTGCCCTTTAAAGTATGGCTCTTGGTCGTCTCTTCTCCCTCAGAGTTGCCTCCCAGAGGACGTTGTGGAAGGGAGGCATGCGTGTGGATCTGGCTGGATCCGGCCCAAAGTTACCGACCAGAAAGATTTACTCTGAATTCTATTCTTTCAATAATTAAAGGCAAGCTAACCATGAGATTTTTAGTCAGAAACACAGCAACCTATGATAAAATAATGTCTTTAGGAATTCTCACAGCCTCTGTAACTCTTTGCCACTCTTTTCTCCTGCCTTTATTTCTTTGTTCTGGTCTCTTCGGTTTTCTCAGGTGATCTGTATTTCTGGCATACACATACATGTGTGTATACATAATTACACACTTTTCAGTGAATTCTATTTCCACTATCAGTGACCTTGTACTGCTGTGTAACACTGCTGACTTTTGGAAAAATAGGGGAAGATATAAACATTAAAGTTGAACTGACTTGTTTTTCAAAGGACCAACTTAGAAGTGTTGAGAGCCTCCCAGAGAATGCACCAAGGAAAGGCGAGCAGCCATTTGGATTTCCAACAGGATGAACCTGCACCTGGGTGCAGGTGAAGAAGGGATAGTGCTGCCGTGGGGGAGGAGCCCAGGAATACTTATACTTGTCAGAAACAAAATGGAGTCGCGTGGAAATGACCCCTGATACTGTTTATCCCCCTCAGGCCATTTCCTTTCCTGTGGGCTACAGACTCAGCTTGTCCCAGGTTAAAATGGGTCAAAGAGCAGAGGAACAAGATGACAGAAAAGAGACAGCGGACATTTCATCTGTCTGTGGAGAAATATCGGTTCTGGGAATACCATTCTGGAATCTTAAGCCTTAAGTCTCAAGTCAGGGTTTTCTACACTCGGGGGAAAAAGTGTTTATTTACAGCACTGAAACTTGGTAATGCCGTAATTTCTAATTTAACTATTTTGGTTATTTCTTCTTGTTTTTCCTACCACCTCACTACCTCTCCAGAGCATTTATAGGAATAAAGGGAACACATGTGGTGGCTGTGAGTTCCTTAAGAGAAAAGTGCTATAAAAACAGAATATTTCTATGTGCTTATATAAGCCATGTCTCCTCTGGTCAGAGAGTCTTATCTATGCAGCAAAATGAAACAGGTTTACTTAGAATAGTAGTAGTCTCAAAGGACCTGAGCAGTACAGAAAGCTTGTGTTTAGGAAAATATTTGCGTTATCCTCAGCTTTCCCCCTTAATCTGTGAAAAATTAACTTTCTACTTTATTCTTCCTGTTCACCTTGACCCAAGCGTACTCATGCCCTGGCTTCTCTGCATATCCTACAAGATGCAGGGTATGTTAGTGAATGCTTAGGAACCAGCTCTTTGGGTGGGGTGGGGAGATGTCCTATTTGTAGTTTGTGCCAATTTTCCTGATGCAAATACTTCTATCCATGGCCAATTTCAAGCTATCAGCATGACTGATGGTTTTTGGGAAAGGGACACAGTAGGCCACCGTTTTGTGGTCCCCGCCCCCCATGCAGACAAAACAGACAAACTTAAGAACATTAAAATATAGTAAACTAATTAGAAACTGATAAAATTGGAGAATTTGTTATATTTTTAAAATACAACAACTACCTTTGAATAACTGAGATTTCATTTTTAACAATAGCTGAGTGAGAGCTGGCTTACAAAGTTTCAGAAAATGTAACTCTTGGATCTAACCAGCTGGTCTAAGCTGGCCTGAGAATACCACTGTTAGAAATGGTGATCTTGGTTAGGCCTCGATTCCTCTGAAGCTTTGGTTTATTTTGCCAAGAATTTATCGGGCATTTTCACAGGATGCCATAATGTGGTGGTGAAGTAAAGAATTAGAAAAAAAAAATCCCCGTTTCTCCACTAGCATCCCTTTCTGATTTTATGCACTTGAAATATCTTCAAGTTCCCTTTCCCACCTAGTCTCCCAGTAGTCTTACTGACTCGCCAACTATTTTCAAGTTTTCTCTGCAGCATAGCTTGCAGCGGTGGTTCTGAACCTTGACGGCACCCTGGAATCACTTGGGGAGCTTTAAGCAAATACCAATGTTAGGATTCTGCTCCTGGCTACCTGATTTGATAGATGTGGGGTACAGCCTGCTTATGACGATTTTTAAAATTTCCCCTGGCTGTAATGTGCAACGAGGGCTGAGAATCACTCTCCTTTACCTACCTCGTTAGTACAATTTTCTACTTCAGCATAATGAAATATGGGCTTGGAGATTCGAAAGAACTGAGTGTGAGTCTTGGCTCTGTCATCCACGTCAGTGCTTCTCTTAAACCCCCTCTCAGATCCTTTTCAGCCAACTATAAAGTGAAAACAATAACCTTTTTCACATAAGTTATGGAAAATTGTTTTATCTCTGCACTTGACTCAAAGTCAGATTCTTCCTCTTTCAGTGGTCACCTAGATGATCTTGTCTGTTATTTCTATATATATATATATATATATGTTTCTTCCCATTAAACCTGTGCCTCAAATGTCACAAATTCCTCAGAAACTTTCATATTTCCATGACTTTATCCTTTGCTTGGAATGCCTACACATATATATCAGACATTATTGCTAAGTGATCATTCCTCAAAGTCAAACCCATGTCGTTAAACCCTTGTCCATCTCCCCGTCAGCGAAATAGAAGCCCCATATACTCCATTTGCTACTCACAGTCCCCAGGGATCTCACCCAATGCACCTCCCAGCCTCACTCTTTGCCAGACAGAATACTCCTGACCCCCGATTGGAACATGTCATGGCTGAGATTGCATCTGGTGCTTTTGCTCCCCTGCTTTTTCCCACGGTGACTCTGTGACTCTCTTCAGAATGCCCTCCCAGCTCCACTGCGACTTGAGGAACCCTTTCTTTTTCACTACCCAGCGCCTCTGATGGTTTCCAGGAAGCCCTCTGTCACCACCCCAAAGTACATCTTACATCTTGTTTACCCAGTTTGTCTTAGTCTTTGCTCTCTCCATCTTTGTTTTGAAATTTTTGTTTCCCTCATTGAATTTAGATTTCATACTCTCAGATTAAAACTTTCTAGATGACAGGTAGAGACTTCCTTAAGCCCATGGCCAAGGCTGGCTGTCCCTTGATTTTGGCCAATAAGAGTAACTAATTATGCAGAATGACAATCAGCCTTATAGTAGGGAACTGCAGCTTTCTGGATCTACTCAGATTAGAGGAAAATGAAGAAACTAATTAAGTAAGGTCCCTGGCCACTCTTTCAGGCTGAATAGGGCCTCCTTGTGGCACCTTATTTCCTCCTCTATTCCTCAAATCTGCTCAGGGGATGGCTGCACCCACTGACGCCTCAGTCCCTTCAGGCCACCTAGAGTAAGGAGTCTCTACCCCCATTGTAGCAGCTCTCTGGCCTACCTTTCCCGTACTCAACAGTATGGATTTAGCGAGGGGACTGGTCTCCACTGCTAGTTTTTCCAGGGAGAACTGCAAAGGACAGAACAAGGTTTGGCTCCAACCTTCCAGTATTCACTGGAATCCTTAAAGAACATGTACCTGAAGCCACCTGTAAGGACAAAAACAAGGTGGTTTTATAGCAGCTGATTAAAAAGTTTGCTTCAGTGAAAGCAACCATCTCTGCAGTGTGTATTCGATATCCAGTTCTTGTACCTTAGACATTTTGAACAATCGGGACCGCAAATTTCGGTCTTCTGTGTTCAGGACTCTTGTGTTCCATGTCCAGCTCAGTCATTGCTGCTGCTGCAGATTTCGTAAACCAGATTGGAAGCCCCAGAATCACCCCAATTAGCTCTCCGCCACCCGCTCCAAAGCACATTAGGCAGCAAGCGCTGTTGGTATTATTTTTTAAGGACTGTCCCTGGCTTCCTGCTCTGTTTCAGCTTCTTTCAGGGTTTCAGGATGTTCGTTGGTCCCTGGCACTAACCTCTGACCTTTGCCTTCCACATCATCGTATTTTGCTTGCTGCCTGATATACCTTTACAAAATCTGTTAAATCACAGCCCTGCTAAAAAATCATTGGTCATTTTTCTATGATCCAAAGAATTAAATCCAGATTGCAGTACAACACATATGCCTTAATATCTGACTGATTCACCCCCTCAGTCCCACATTTTCCCCGTTTCTTCCCACTTAACCTGTGTCCCAAATACAACAAACTCCTCAGGGACTTTCATACCTCTGTGTCTTTGTACTTGCTGTCCCCTTTGCTTGGAATACCTTTCCTCTCATTTCCTACCTAACCGTTTCAACTTGCCTGCAGAGGTGGAGTACCGAGATCCTCTCCATAAAACCTTCCCTGACGGCCTCTGTCATTAATCATTCCTCCACTGTGTTTCCAAAGCTCTCAGAAAAACCTTATTCAGCACTTCATCTTATTATTGTGATTATTTGTTTTCATATCTTCCCTCATGCAACTGTGGCTTAGTCATCTTGGTATTCCCCAATGGCCCAAGGGAGGAGCTCTGCAGATGTTGTGGAAAAAAAGTGTGCACTTCCTGTCTTGCATTTTACATCTCTCTCGTGTCTCTCTACGTGAGAGCTATCCTAGCAGGCTCAATGGAGCAATCCTAGGACAGACAATCACCCTCACAAGCAACTTAAAAGCTCTTTTGTGTGCCTGGAAAAACACTCCTTTCAGGTCCCTGGTGGCAAAGCCTATTGACGCGAGCCATGGCAGGCAGGTGAGAAGTCTACCCTCTGCCCTCGGAGAGGCTGTGTTTGGAAAACCTTCCTTGCTGATTTTAACTTGAGTATTAGTCACCCATAACATGCTGCCAGGAATTTCTCTAGGGCTAGCCCAAGTCACAGAACATGTGCAGATTGTTTTTCAAGCTGTGCTTTGTTAAAATAGCAATTCCCATTTTGCCTCAGGTGTAGAGTTTAGGTTCACGGTTCACTGGATATTTTAAGAAAATAGAAGCGAACATTCCAAGTCCCCCTTTCCCCCACTCACAGTATATGAGGTGATGTATTCACATAGATGAGACTTTTCAGAGAACAGACTGCTGATAACAGCCATTCCATCTCTTGGCCCACTCCCAAAAGAGCTATATTTATGCTCTCTGTGGATTTAAATGCCCACAAAGCATTGCTTTCCAGGGTAAGCTGGAGCTGGCATTGAGGGGCTTCAGTCTCTGATGGGTGGCAGTCTTGAGCCCACATTAGCGATGAGGCCAGACTAGGCAATTTTACAGGAGACCATAGGTCTACTTTGATTGAAGAATGAATAAGTGAATGAACAAAGGAATCTTTGTTCAAACCTTGATAAAAGATTTTGAAGCCCAACCCTAGATTTTATGCTCTTCTCTCCTCTCCTCAGCCTCTCCCCACACCCCTAGAAGTTCAGCTACTTGCCCTTGAGCAATGACTTGCTGGAGTTTCTTCGAAGCTGTTTATTTTGCCAGATGAGCCTTCAGTGGCAGACTGAAAATAACTGTCAATGTCCAGATGTAGAATGGGAGGCTAGGTGACTTTTAATGAACTCTGGCTAACTCAGAAAAAGGAACATTTTTTTTTTTATAAAGCATGCAAAGATAAAGGAATAATGAGAGGGAGAAAAATGCCCTCCTTCCCTTTACTGAAGAAAACGACATCTAGGCAGGTGGCCACTCTTCCTTCCCAGGGCATGCGTGCTAGAGGCCGTGTTGACAGGGTAGAACCAGGGGCTAGAGAGGTATGGGTGAGCCACTGAGGTGGTGACAGGGAGGGCAGCTTGACAGCGTTCCAGTGATTCTTGTTAGAGCTCCAGCAGAAGTGAAGAAAGTGGGTCATTATCATAATGCTCCGACTCCATGTTGTCAACTGAATGGCCAAAGGAGACTCTGAGTGGAGTCAGTACTTACCACCTTCTGCCTGACTGGGCAGTATTGGTGACATTTCCATGTCAGATCTTCAGGAACAAGAGTATCCATCTGTTATAACATGGATCTGGAATGACCCCCCAAGCCTCATGTATTTAGACGCAGTGGGGTCCTTGCGCTGCTGAGCGGTGGGACCTGGCTGGAAGGTGTGGATGCTAGCTATGTCTTCTCTCCCACACTTGTCTCTGTTGCTGTGAGGAGCTCTCTGTCCGGCTCCAGCCCTGCCTGTGGTTTTACCCTTTCAGCCACCTGCCCATGACGGGACTGGGACCTTCTGAAACTGTGAGCTAAAATAAATCTTTCCTCCCTAAAGTTGCAGATATCAGATATTCTGTCTCAGGAATGAGAAAGCACCTAAGACAACATCCAAGGGAAGCACATCGAAATGAAAGTGTATTTAGGTCACATCAGCCAGTTAGCAATGAAGAGCTGCGGTCTGAGGTGTGTTACACCACAGTAGGAGTGCAGCTACCTGTCACCTGTCAGCTCAGACAACGAGTGGGATAATGCTTCTTTTGATTGATGTACACAGCTCTGGTCATATTTGGAGTTCTGCCATCTTGATTCTAAGCTAGAAACTGACAAAGTTCTCTATTGGTTATATCCTGGGTGAAGGTGGACGTTCATACAGGACATAGCCTTGGTTATATCATATTATGGTGCCAAATCAAACACTCAAAAAGAATAGAATACAGGTGATTATAGTCCTTATCTTGATTCCTGGTACATTCATCTGAGGTAAACAGGATATCCATTTATTTATACACACAGTATTTATGAATCAACATGTGCCATGTTCTGGGCTACCAACTAAGAAAATAATAATGAAAGAAGTAATGAGGAGCACTGTAATAGTTTTTTAATTAATTTATTAAGGTATATTTACCTGCAATAAAATGCAACTCTTTTGAGACAGATATGATTTAATCCAGTGATACCTCTTCTGAGAATTTTTCTGAAAGAGTTAAAAGGATCATATAACAGAGATACGCATATCCCTATGTTGATAGCAGCACAACTAACAATAGCTAAAATATGGAAGACACCAAAACACCTATCAGCAAACCAAAGGATGCATAATTTGTGGTAATGTAAACAACGGAGTACTACTCTTCCATAAAGACAGACAGTTTTGAGGCTTTTGTAGGTAAATGGATGCAACTTGAGACCATCATGCTCAGTTTAGTGAGTCAGACACAGTAGGTTAAATATTGAATGGTTTCTCTAATATGAAAAACCTAGAATACAATCATTTCATAGAACAAAATGGAGGGATAAGGGGAGTTAGGGGGAGGATGAAGGTGTGGGAGGATCAACAAAGGAGAGGGGAAATGTGTGTGACTCTGATGCTATGTATATGTGCACAAAACACTCAACTTCAATGTACATATTATGTATTGTAGATATACACGTAAGTAAAACGGGCGAAAAAGGTATGATCTGTAGTCCATGCTGGTCCTGAACTTACTATGTAGACTAGGCTAGCTTCAAATTCATGGCAATCCTTCTGGCTCAGTCTTGTAAGTGATGAAATTACAGACATGTGCCACCATGTGAGGCTAATTTTTATGTGGTGCTGGGAAATCAAATCCAGGGCCTTGTGTGTGCTAGGTAAGCACTCTCACCATTGAGATATGCCCAAGGCTCAAAATGCACTCATTTTAAGTGAGTGTACTTTTATAAAAACACACACACACACACACACACACACACATGCATTTGACTACTACCCAAATTAAGTTTTAGAGCATTCCCATCTCCCCAAAAAGTTTCTTGTCCTCTTTGCCAGAAAACATCTGCCTAAATACCCAGCTCCGGGCAACTACTGATGCCAGTCACAACAGATTAGCCCTGCTTCTGTAGAATTTCACATAGAGAAAAGCACGTGGTGCTTCCACATCTGAGAATCTCTCAGTATAACGTCCTTGAGAGTCACTCATGCTGTTGTGTGCATCAATTCTTTCTTTTTAATTACTGAACAGAATCCTGTTGTATGAGTATACCACAGCATGTGTGTAACTATTCAATGATTAACAGATATTTGGATTTCCACATCGGGATCGTTATAAATAATGTTATTTTGATCATTCATGCATAAATCATTTCATGGATCAATATGAAATATTTTGACTTGAGTTTTGGGCAAATAACTATACGTATGTCTAATAGACACGAAAAGATGCCCAGCATCATTTGTTATCAAGAAATGTGAAATAGAACTCTTGTGGGATAATAGCAGATACATGCAAGCTTTGGCCCAGTGACGAAGGTTGGTGACAGCTCATGCTGAAGGATTGTGCAGGGATGGGATTGCACACCCACGGCGGACATGGCAGTAAGATGGTGCTGCCATTTTGGAAGACAGCCTGGCAGTCTTACTCCCAAATTTTTAGTCGTTGAATGAGTTTGAGGAAGGTGGCAGTAGGAATAGATTCAGTTCCTGAAGAAGCCCTCTTGAAGCACTGAGGATGACAGGTTCTGTATGGGTAATCTTTATAAATATTAATTTTTTACTGAAGAATAATAATCCATCATATTTGAGTATTATACCTCAAGAATTATTTTCCTAGTATGGTGAATCAAAAGTGTTAGAATTTTGTTATGGAACAGAATTCTGCATGAACTTCATACATATAACATGTTTCTGTTAAATTAGTTCGTTACAATGAGCTTCTAGAAGTGGGATCACAGAGTTCTTAAATGTCTTTATGTTTTTTTTCCTGCTGAGTGCCGCTACTCTGCCTAATGGTTGTTTCTATCAACAAAAACATACATATCACAAATTACTTTTCATAGGTTAGAAAAGAGACGATGAACTTAATAAGCTAGATATTACAGGTAAGCATACACATAGCAGTGATATGAGGTTGGTAGCTATAAGTACTTGGTTAACCTGAGCCCTCTTTAGTCTCATGGCTCTTCCCTGTTTGCTTCTGTCACCGATTTTTTCCTCTACCTTTGTATCTTTGCTCAGAACTTTTCTTGAGAACCTCTGCTCTGTGCCGTGGATTCTCCTGGAGAATAGTTTCTCTTTTCAAAGACGTTCTTATCTAAGAACTTTACCTAAATCTTTCTGTTTGTTTTACAGGCAGGGGGGAATCTTAAGTGAACATACTGACTAACAAAAGAAATGGAAGAAAGTATATTGACCATATACTATACTATAACTTTGATAAGAATTTTGACTGAGCTTGGAGGACCATGTCGAGAGACAGGGAGAGAGTTACACCCGGCCATGTGACAGCATTTGGTCAGATCAGCCACGTGGGCCGAGTTCTGGAATTAAGTAACCCGTCTCAGTGGGGAATGACCATGACATTCAGTGTGAGCTTGGGAAGGAGAGAATACAGAAGTGCTCAGGGGGGAGGATGACGGGTTGGCACAACAGCTGGAGGGCCGTCAGGGGGGCATTCAGGATTGAGTGCATTTGTTGCGTACAACTCATATCTCTTGAGTTCTTTCAGTGTGGTTGGCATTGTTTGAGGTGCTGGAAAAAAGTGGAAGAAAAAAGCATAGGTGGTTGGAGACCAGGTTATTCCGAAGAACATCTGACTCACATCGATGCCGAAGATGGAGAGCAGAGACGAGGCACATTTTAGCTCAGTCCAGCTCTTTCTGTTCCTCATTGGATGTTCTATTGCTTACTGCTGCTGGACTACTGGCTTCATGAGGAAAAAACAAACAAACCTGAAAGTCAGAAGAACTGAATTGGCGTCACTCGCTGACTCTGTGACTGTGGACAAAGGATTTAATTTCTCTGGATCTTATTTCTTCATTAATAAAACGGAAATGATAGCATTTCCCACAAGAACTTAAGGAAAATGCAAAGTTAGTTATCCCTTAGTGTTCTCAGGGATTGGTTCCAGGACCTCTCTCGGACATTAATGTCTGTAGATATTCAAGTCTCTTACATAAAATGGCATGATATTAAATACAAGATACATGCATCCTCTCATATTTAATATATTTATTTAGAGTATCTAATATTATGTAAATGCTATTAAAAATTGATATAAAAGATTTTTGCATATTTAATACAGCTGAAATTTTTAATGGACTATTTTCAATCTGAGGTTGGTTGAAGGTGCAGTCTGTCAATGTGGAGGGCTGATTGCATGTTGCAATTAGTAATAGTGATGTTAAGAAGGCCTGCCACCTCCTAGTGAGGACAGTGACCTGCAGAATATTACAGGTAGAAGGAGCCTATGCTCTCCTTCCTGAAGCTCTTTGGCTGGTTTTTGCATTTAGCTGTATTAATTTTGTTTTTGAAGATAATCTCAGAAATTTTCTTGGGACCCATAAGCAGAGAGGACAAGCAGAAGGAGAAACCGATGTAAGTGTTGCCTGGGGGAGCTGTGTAGGACAAAGTTTGCACAACTGTCTGAAGTAGATAGAGATACTCGGGGTTTCTCACCTGAACAATCGAGAAAAGAGAACCTAAGAGAGCAGGAAACAATAGGGCGCCAGGTGTAATTTATGCCTGTTGTGGGGAGGAGCCTAGGAAACAGTTGTCAAATGAGTACACAAATGAACCGTGTGGAGGACAAAGGTTGATACTCTGCGGACTTCTCTGTCAATATCAGGTCTGGAGTTAATGGGGCAGGAGGACGAGCCTGCAAATATGACGCGGTAACTCCACAGGAGGTGTCATAGTCTCTAGAAAGATCTGTTAGGGTCTAAGGATTCAACATGTTTATCCCTATTCCTTATAAATACTCTGCAGGGTATGTTTCTTTATGCATATTTAATGAAAGAGTGAAATGCCCCAAATCACATATCTTTGTGAATTATCAGCTGCAGACCCAAAACTTAAATCTAAAATCTACCCCTCTCCTGCTAATCCAGACTGCGCCTAGACAGCTAGCTTGCCTTCTCTGTGAGTTGCAAGGCTCTAATCCTCAGGAAGACTCCTGACTTGGCTTGTGCTCTGCCGGGGTTAGTTTGTTTGTCAGGCTTGTCTGCACAGTGTCATTTATACAAGGATGTCACGAGCCTTTATGATCAATTGGCTGGAGTGAAGAGGTTGCTTCTTGTCCCATTGTAAAATGGAGAGAGTGCAGTGCAAGGAGGTTATGTGACTTGTCAGAGTGTAAAAGGGGGACACGGCTGGAACATGGGGAAAAATTTAGGAAACTCTTCTGGGAACCAAAATGAATCTATGACATATAATAATTTGTGCCTTAGTCCGTTTTATGCTGCTATAACCCAGTGAACAGCAATGTACTTAACTCACGATTTTGGATGCTGAAAATGCAAGACCTGGGGATTACGTCCAGTGAGGGCTTTCTTGCACGTCATAGCACAGAGGAAGGTGAAGCAGAGGGAAGAGGGAAGTGTGCTTTCCTGATTATGTCCCTGTCTTGACAGTGAACCTATTCCTGCAATCGTGATCTGGATCCATTTATGAGGTCAGAGCTCTAACGACCTGCTCGTCTCTTAAAGATCTAATCTTTCAACACTGCTTCAGTGAAAATTCCGCTCAACCCATGAACTTGGGGGGGGGGGTACGTTTAAACTACAGCTGTGTGTATCTACTGACCTAATTATAGAATTAATTAATGATTTCTTTTTTTTTTCAACTTCAATGCTTGTATCTATGCGTTCCGGAAAGCATCAAAAGCATGCCAAGAGTCTAGATAGCACAGAACATCGGTCATTTTGCCTTGTCTGCCTCGTCTGTTTTGTCTTGTATGAAAAGTGTTGAGTCATGCCATATCATACTTATTGCTCATAGGTCTATTACCAGCTTTGCAAACTCTCTACTTGCAAGTGTCTCTGCTTGGTTAAGTGTGCATGGAAGAAGTATTGCAAAGCCCCAGGAAGAGCTACTGTGTCCTGATCTTCCCTGACCCTTTAATATTTACCACCCTGATGATGGTTTTCATTTTCAGGTGTAATCAAGCCCTCTTTCACCTCAATGAGGACCAATCCAGGGTCCATTTGTCCCGAGGCAGAGTCTTTTGGGAATGGGATTGGTGACTTGATTCTGAGGTTGTTGGGAGATAACCTGGAGGAAAAAGAAGGGATGGAAATTTTAAATCAGTCATATATCTGATTCAGTAGTTACTTCTTCATAATGTGTTTCATAAAACACTAGTTTCAGAGGCTATTTCATGATACGATTCTAGTCCAAAGATTTAAGGAATATTACATACCACGTGAAGAATCACAATGTAAATCAGTACATTAAAGGTTTCAGGAAGCTTAACAGAAAAGGATTCATTTCTTTTGGTTTAAATTTTTTTCTAAAAGTTTACTTCAGTGTGGAACCATACCCTTCATACCTCATTCATTTCTCTTCAGATTCCAGAAAAACACGTAGCATTGAGAGAAGACTGAATCTGCAGGCTGGAAGAAGGAATCATTCATCCATCGTCTCCTATTTAAGTCAGTAAAACTCAGACTCTGTTTAATATATCATCAATATTTCAGAAAGTTAACACAACATTGTGAAAGCATGTAAATGTCGATTTATTTTAACCTGAAAATCAACCAACGCCATATGTGATGTTTATCAGGAAGGAAAGAGATACCTGAGGCCATAATTACAACATGCTCATTCGTGGGATTGTCCTCAAAGAGGTCTTGCTAACTCCTAGCAGAGGCTGGACTTTTTTTCCACTCTCACTGGGCATTCACTAGCATGGTTATTGGCATGGGGTTTCCACTGGGTAAAATGCAGCAAGAAACAGTGGTACACTTAGGTCTTTCATAGTTACCGAAGTCATGTATTAAATTCGTTAGAAGTCATATCTCTTGGTACTCATTAAACCAAACACATTTATACCTCACTCTGTAGGTAAAAGCTCTCTTAGTTTACTAGGGCTACCATAAAAACCGATTATCAACTGAGTGGATTAAAGCAATAGAAGGAGGCTGGAGGCTAGAAATCTGAAATCAAGGTGTTAGCAAGGCTGGTTCCTTCTGGAGATCTTGAGGGAGGATCTGTTTCATGTCTCTCTCTGGCTCCTGGAGGCTCCTGGCAATCCTTGGTGCTTCTTGGCTTGTGGGTACATCATTCAATCTTTGATTCTACCTTCACGCGGCCTTCTTCTCTCTGTGTATCTGCTCCAATGACTCCACACAAACTCAAAATCTCTCATGCACACAAGGATGTCACAGGCCTTTGTGGTCGAGTAGCTAAGTGAAACCTTCTGCTGCAACAAACACTCTGCCCAACCTTTCTGCCAATAGCTACCACTCACTTACCTTTTCTTGTGAGCCTCCAAGGCTTTCTAAAACCTTGGAACTTACACCTCTGATCACAAATCCTTCCACAAGGCATTGGTGAGACATCCTTGAAGGACGGTAAGGTTTTTCTAGGTGTAGAAGACAGGGAGGTGTTTCAGGTGGAGAAAAACACGAGGAGCAAATGTGACCCAGGTGAGGAAGAGAAAACATGTCGCCTCTTTCTTTTCCTTTCCTATGTCTGATCTGTCTTGCACCAACAAGCCATAGAGTTCACAAACCACCCATGCACAATGTGCTTGGCTGATAGCAGTGCCGAACTGATTTGGTTGGAGTTGGAGGCAAGAGATTTGCCACGACAAAGGTAGCTGGCTGTGAGCCGAGTGTGAAGGCAGCCACTGAAGGACTCGGAATTCTACTCCATGCTGAGCAAATGCCTCTTGAAGGAGTTGTGGGGGAACTGTGGAATCTTGCACAGATGCTGCAAGGCAGAGTGTACAGCTGGTCATCGGGAGCTTTGGTCCTGTGGTAGTTCTCTTCTCCGTAGGGACAAGAAGGAGGGAAGGAGATAATCTGGAAAACTGAACTGGAAAAATGTTCTTCCGTCCTTTCAACAAACTGTAGAGTTCATTATTGACATTATGAATTAACACATGGGGTGACTGTTTTGGTGGGACTTGGGATGTGCTGTTGAAGACTCTGAGCCAGGTTTACCTGTTTTCTGAGATTTCTTCTTCTGCAAAAGTCTTCCCTTTGAGACTCTGGTATGTGGTTTCATCCTTCTCCTGCAAACCCCAAATGTACTCTGTTCTAGGGTATCACCAGTAAGTGGAATAATACTTTAGAAGGCTTTTTCTTATCTCAAATAGCTTGAGTTGAGGTATTGACAGTATAGAGACTTTTCCATCGATGTACAATTCAAAGAGGCAGAGTTTTGCCCTTTTCTGGTCATAGGGAAGGCGAGAGAAGGTGTGTTTGAAGTAACCCATTTTGCCTTTTCCATTTGCTGATTGCAAAAGAAAAGAACCCACAGGTGAGGGAGAGCTTGTGGAAAACAGATGACAATTGTCTCGATGAATGTCAAATGCATCTCCTGCCAGCAGAAGGGACGTGCCCAGGACTTCATCAGGGACGGGAGGGAGTAAGTAATGTGGTGATGTAAGTATCCCTGTATGCAGAGAGAGGAAATACTTCCTGAGAATTAAATTTCAAACATATGTATGATTTTCATCTTCAGATAGTCAGAATAAACCCTGTGGGTATTTTTTTTAAAGATTTTTCTTCCTAATATTCATCTTCTTCCCTTTAGGAAGCAAAGTATAAGACCTCTAGAATTTAAGTTCAAAGAATTTAGTTCTGAGTATACTGGGAATACTCACTAGAAAATATTTTAGAGTCTAATATAGATGGTTTGACATGTTTACACAAGAGAGAAAAGGTGTCTTTTTACTGTTTCAGGTCAGGCATAGGAAGTGCATTTCATTATCCTTGATGCATTAGGGGTCCTTCTGCTCACATGTGTTTTGTGAAATAACAAAACATACTTTTCTCTCTTAATGCCAGCTTACTTTGAGGAAGACTTTTGCCCTTCGTGCATACATTAGAAGCTTGTATGCGAGAAACATAAACTTCCTAAGTCCTATCTCCAACTAGGTCAGTTGTAAAATGTTTCATTCAATTCTTCAACCAAGAAGAGAAACTATCATTTGAAGTTCGTTTGTTTGTTTGTCTTCACAGTGGTTGTGGAGTGGCAGCTTGGGAAGGAGGGACTTTGAATGGGCCTGCAGAAGCTTCCTGCCCCATAGTGGAGGGACATCATTACCTGTAATAATACTCCTTGGGCCAAGTTCTCACAGCTTTGGGATAATACAGTGCAGGAGCTTATGAAAGCCAAGGTGGAGAGAGAAACTGAGGCAGAACAGGGTGGGGGCAGGAGTTTCCAGAAATGAGTTAATGAGACAAAGACACGCAGGATGGTTGTTCCAGAGGATAGGAGCTGTAGAAGGTGACACTGCATGCCTGTCTTTAGAAAGAGCGAAACGTTTCAAGAACACGAAATATTAAAAGTATATATGCAACACAAAACTTTGCTTTGGAATCTGAACATGTTACAAAAATATAGACATCATTTTGAATGGTCTTACTGAGCATGATTTTCAAAGACCTTGGGGGTCGCTTTACATGGTATGGTGGTGTGGTGAGGGAATATGGCTCTCCAAAATTTATGTTCCAAGTCCTATCCCATGAACCTGTGAATGCAGCATGGTACTGGGTGGCCGCAGCCCTGGGCAAGTGACACAGGGGTTGTTAGCAGATATTTAGCTTTCAGACATAACTGACTGTAATCCTGGCTTCTCCTTCCTCTAGCCCTTTGCAGCTCATTTAGTTTCTCAACATTAGCTTGTGCATCTGTAAATTTAGTGAGATGATAGTACCAACCTCATAGATGTGAAGAGCAAGGGAATCAAAATATGGAAAGGATGAAGCACTGAATGTCACCTTGTAGGTGCCGAGTAATGGCAATTGATGTTATGATAACGATTGTCCTCCTTACAACAAACCACATGCTAGACACAGACACCTCTTTGTGCCAGTTACGAAGTGGGGCCCTTTCAGCTCCAAACCTATCCTTCTATATCTGCCTGGTAGTGCTGGGCCTGGGACTCTGCCCACTAAGGACCCCAACAGGAAACCTGGCGGGGGGGTGGGGGGGTGGGTAGATTTGACCTGTGTGCCTGTTTGCTCTTCTGTCAGCATCAATCCAACAGTGACCTTTCATCTTGGATGTAGCATTGGTTAGTTGAGTTAATGGTGGGTTTCAGCTTCTTTCAAGCCTCCAGCAATCGGGCCCTCCCTCCTGCTCTGGGAGACTAGCTTTTGTTATCAGCGTTTGTTCCCTATTTGCCTTTCAATGCTTTCTACTACCCATTTAGTCACTTCCCTATATTAAGTTCTCCCTGTTGAAATTACTAGTGGAATTACTATTCTATACCTATACCCTGCCATCATAGCACTCTCTGAGGATTGGCTGGTTTCCCATGTGTGAAGAAACACATGAATAAACACTGAATTGAAACCAGAAACACATAGATTTGTATTCTGGTTCCTTTACTCTTTAGCTGAGAAATCTTGGCCAAAATACTTGGCTTCTTTGAGGGTGCGATTTTCTTATTTGTGAAATGGGATTAATAATGTTTGTCTTGTAAGGTTGTATGTAGTTAAATGAGAGAATGTCGAAGCACTGCCTGGATCCTAATGCATCTTTCAAAGGCGTTGGATATCATTTCATGTGTGTCAGGAATATATCTTTGCATTTGTGTTTCTCTTATAGGTTCTGTTGCTTTTTATTGTCAGGCTTATGAGCTCCTCTTTGGAGGCCCAAACTCTAATTTCAATTTCCTTGTTTGACTTAGAGTGTTTGTTTTAGATAAGACTGAAGTTCTGCTGTACTGATTAGGTGAACTCAAATGACCTAAGAATGAGGAAGTGAGAGTTTTGAGTGTGAAACGAGTTGAGTTTAAATTGCACAATGAATCAGGATGAAAAAGCGGACTTTCTCTGGGGTACCCCACTGGGACCTTTCAGAGCCTGTGTTCACTGTAGATCGCCTGGCACTCTGTCCTGTGGCTGTGCTCCCAACTTTTGATGTGCATCCTTTAAGAAACTATGCATGGTTGGGGGTGAAAGAATGTGAATTAAAAATTAAACATTTATGATCTGACTGGGCTGTTTACTGAGACTTAGTCAAAGTTCATTTGAAGCCACTCCCATGTTTGAAGCCCTTTCCAGAGTCACAGAATATGATCTGTCAGTGTGATGGGTAATCTCAATTGTCAACTTTTTTGGCTTGCAAGATGGCTAAGAGATAAGTAAGCACCCTCTCCCCTCTCGGGTGTGTCGGACTGGATCATGGGGCGTGATCATGGAAACTCTATTCATGGCCCACATTTTTCGGGCTCATCCCCTGGCCTCTGTCTCTTGGCCTCCATGAATTGAGCAGCTTTCTGCCACTGTGCCCTTTGAGCAGTCCACTTCTGCCTTGGAGCTAGCCAGCCCTGGAGTGAAATCTCTGACCCCTTTTTTCCTTTAAGCTTTGTGCTGGAGTTATTTTGTTCCCCTAACAAAGAGCTGACTAATCTACCAACTATCCTGTAGGCATTTGCAGCAGATAAAGTAAGGGAGCATTTAGTAGAGACTGCTAAGCTTAAGGGCAAACAAAAATTGTGGTCTTAGGCCATGTTGGCTATGAAGAGACCAACTGGCAGATCTATGGATGGATGTGTCTATGCATGTGATTCTTCTAAGTTGTAGAATTTTCTAAAGCTTTCAGAAAGATTTCTGAACTGACAGGTACAGAGTGTGGAGCATAGGTACCACTGGTGGGAAGCATTTCTTTTAGAAAGTGTTGGGAATGATTTTTTTTTAATTTTCCTATCCCATTCAACCCCACCTGACTCCCCTCCTTGGCTCCTGCTTTTGCTAGGCAACCTAGTTTCAAATCATGGGAAGCTTGATCCGTCTAGTTGATTCCCAATTACTTCCTTTTGCTCACATCAAGGTATATCTCTTCCTTACTCTCTCAAGATCTTGCTTTCTTTCAATCTCTACTTGTATTTATTTTTGTCTTGGTTGAATGTTGTGTCAGTCTATAGCCACCAAGAATGGGGTTGGCTATTATGAGTACTGTAGAGGTTCAGACTAGCTAATCAACTTTAGAGAGAATTTTGGGGGGAGTTCTAAGTTTTCTTCTGGGATTCTAGGTCTCCGTTATTCATACTGGTGTCATCTTTTTCCACCCTGTGTGAATCAATGAACACACATCTAAAGGTATACCATATAATAATTACAATGACTTATATGCTTACTGTAGAATATACTATATAATGTATATTATATAATGAAAGGATTTCATTACTTAGAAGTATGATTCAGTCATAGTTACAACTTATTTGGCATTCCCAGTATGTTTGTCTACAGAATAAATAGACTATTGACTAGCTAATTTTACTTCTCTTTCCCACTTGTATCTGCTTCATTATTTTGCTTGCTTTTTGTTTGGTTATTTCATGAAGGATGGTGGAGGGAGTTCAATGCACAAGGATCTTGTATAAATGAGAGAAATATGGTGATGAAAATGGCAACAATACTGCATCCTGAACTTGTTTTTTGAGGCAGGGTCTCACTCTGTATGTAGCCCAGCGTTTTGTTTGAAAAATCTGAAATCCTCAGAAAGTTGCAAGAGTAGTGCATCATATATATTTCACCTGAATCCACTAATATTAACATTTTTAAGTCCTTCTGACCTGCTTCACAGTCAGTTACAGGCGTCAAATTCTATTATCTCTACTTAGTTCCTTCAAATCCTAGGAAAAGAGGCATTATTTTATATAATTAAAATATAACTTTTGTGCTAAAATAATTCACATTTATTCAATAATATGATTTAATATGCAGCTAATATTCAAAGGCCCTCAGTGTTCCCAGTACTGTCTCTTAGGGCAAATTTTTAAAGTGCCAGAATTGAATAAATGCCATTTCTTGTGAGTCTCCTTTAGTCCTGAGAACAGTTCCTCAAAATTTTTTGTGGATTTTCATGAGACTAAGATTTTTAAGGGACACATGCTTGTTGTCTAAATCTTGAACTTAGATTTTTTTTTAGTTTTTTTTTCAGTTATTAATATATCTAGTTTCAGCATGGGAGTGGGACAGGGACTCAACTCTCTGAGGGTCGGTGATTGGACGTGGACAGGAGGCCTTGCTGGTGAGACATTTCAGCCTGCTTTGGCACAGTGAGCATGAAGTGGGTTTGGTATGGTTGGCCAACTCCAGTGCTTTGATGTTGGAAGGTGACAAGGGTCAGTGACTCAGAGCAACTCGGGGCCAAGAGCCTGGAGTGGCTGTCAGGAACTTGCAAAACTCAGCAACAGGCATACAAGGGCGGTGAGGGCCTAAGCAGCAAGCAGCATCACTCTCGAAGTGACTGCAACTTTAAAACTTATGAGACCCCTAAAAGGGGGTCCAGAAACACTAGGGTAGGGCTGGTGGGATTGGGAGGACTCCATCAGTCTTGTAGATACAATTAGTCAAGGAACTCTCACCTGTTTCTTCTCTTTCGCTCTGTATATGTGTGTATGTGTGTGTGTGTGCTTGTGTCGTCTAAGGTAAATGTTTCTGTATGTTGGTTTTCCTTCCCTGAGTAAACTCTTAAGGGGTAGAATGTTGATAGGAGAATGTTAGGGTTCTATTCGGAGAGGAAGGGAAAGCATGGTTTAGCAGCAGGGAAATGGAGGAATCATGGAAAAACCCTAAGATTGTAGGTTTCTTGACTGATATCGAGGCCGCAGGCAGGAGTTGGAAATGAGAGAAAAGGTATAATTTTTCAACCTTGGAGGGAGAATGTAAAAATCAAATTAAGGCTGAAATCTTAAATAACGTTATTTTTATAAGAATGTTCGTAATGAGTTGTTAATGGTCAAACAGAAAAGGGGAGCACTTGTATTTTTTGGCCGCCTTTGCCCTGGGTTTTCTTGAACTGGCTCCTTAATATTCTCAGCCCTCACTGGTCTGAAGTGGAAGGCTGTGAAAACAGAACTCGCTAGGAAACACTGAGGAGGCCATTTTTCTGCTTCGTTGACCTGGCCCCCTAGTGCAGCATTACCGGGGGCAGATGAGGGCTTGGTTACTGGATTGCAGAGTCTTTTGATCTTGATGCATCTCTTTGATTCTGACATGATATAGGCCAGGCAGAATGTAGCTAGTGGTTTGGATTAATCATTTGCTCACTCCCAAGACCAAATTCTCCCAGGTAGGCATAAAAATCATGAACAAAATGTTCCAGAGCAGGGAATTATTTTCATTTTCAGTTCAGCAAGGATGCATTATACTTCTAAAGTACGTCACTATTTCAAAAATATTCTCCTAACTAATATTTGGTCTTCACATGAGTTTCACAAGTAGCTAAAAGAAGGAAGCAGCCCAGTCTGAATGTAGAAATTCCATCTGAGCTTTCAGCCCTGGGCTCACTCCCCCACTTTTATCTCCTCCTCCCAGAAGATGGGAACTATCTGAGACAATTACACAGAGAGGTGACTCATCTGCCTTTCCCTGTAGTCTCTTAGGAGGTGTTATTTTTATTTTTATTTGAGGCAGGATTTCTCTCTAGTTTAGGCTGGCCTCGAGTTCACTAGTTCATACTGGCCTCGAACTCATGACAGTCCTCCATCAGCCTTCTGACTGCTGGGATTACAAGTGTTCCCCATATGCCGGGGTTATGTGATGTTGAGGGATTGGGCCCAGGGCAGTGTACTTGCTGGGCAAGCGCTCTAGCTACCGAGCCATGATCTCAGCTCCTCCTAGGATTCTTAATCCACCTGGTATAAGAGTTGAATGGAAGGGAGACCAGCTGGTACTTGGGATGTTCAAGGTCTCCTGAAAAGCTGTGAACCCAGAGAGAAGAAGATGTCCAAGCTTCCTGTTTTGTGAATAATTTCCCCCCAATATTTAGTACTGAAAACACCTCCTCACACGGGGTGAGGCAGAATTGCCTTCCCTTCTTGTGAAACCACTGGAGGGAGTCAGTATATTCCAGGAGGGTTTATTTTCTTTGCCCAGTATGAAGTAGGGCCACAGTAAGAGGACCTGTGCACGGCTCCTAAATTTTAGAGGGTGACTTTCAGAAGGATGGCGGCCTGTGGACCTTGCCTGCCAGATTTTTCTGTGGGGTATAGTATAGGTGTGCATGTGTGCATGTGTTTGTATGTGTGTGTGTGCACATGTGTGTGTACATCTATATGAGCAGCTATCATGGGCAACACTGGCTGATCTTCCATAAAAGACAGCACATTTCAACGTGTCACTCTCAGAAAAATAAAAACAATCAGGATGGAATGACAGCCTCCACCTACAATTTTGGCTAACTTGTCGCTGCTTGAGTCGTGAAAGGACAGACACAGCTTCCACCTTAGCATCTGTGAAATCCTTGGGAAGTGGAACTGGGGAGGGATGGGCTTCCAGCTCTGCGTGCAGGCAGGATGGCTCTTCTCCTAGGAGAAGCCCTGAGGCTGGCAACTGAGCAGAACCCTACAGGACCCACTTAGCTCTTCTCCACTGGAGCAGAATCAAACATCCTTGTTTACGCCATGTTTACAGGTTCCTGAAGATGTCTGGAACCCAGCCCACTGCATCTGTCTTCCCTGTAGCCTTGTACCCATGCCTAGAGCAGAAGGCGTAAGGAACTATACACCGGAGGAAAAAGTACCAAATCTTAAAGGCAAGTTTTCTCAGCTTAAATGGGGATTGGGAAATTAAGGAAACTCAGAGGCTAACGTAAGTTAATATGGTAGAACTCAAAGAACAAAATAATTTGGTAAAAGGTGAAATAAGGCACACCATGTGCATAGCAGCTTTATTCCTAATAACCAAAGGGCAGAAGCAGCCAACGTGTTCAGCAGATGAATGAGTAAACAGAACGTAGTAACACACAATGAAATGTATAAAATATCCATCCTCAAAGTGAAGGAAATTCTGATACCCATTGTAATAGGGATAAACCATGAGGACATTCGGTGGAATAAATGAATCACAAAAACAAAATACTGTGTGAGACCAGGTCTATGGTGTATTTAGAGTACTCAGACTTCAAGAATGAGAAGTAGAAAGATAGCTGTCAAAGGCTCCTAGTAGCGGTGTGGGCGTCAGGTGAGGGGACAGTTGGAGGCGGGGAAATGGGACTGGGTGGGTAGTGTTTAGTAGGAATAGAGTTAAAATTTTGCATGATAAAAACGTTCTAGAGATTGATTATACAACAATACGAATACACTTAACATTACTGAAGTGCACACTTAATTAAGATGATGACTTCTCACTTGTATATACTTTATTGCAATTAAGAAATAAAGAAAGAAGACTATTATTATAAAACAACTCATTGATTATCAAAGCTTTATTAACTGGTATCTTGAACTTCCCGAGAACCTAGTCATATGTGGCCAGCTAGCGCAGGCTCGCAGTAGGTGACTTCAAGCTGAATACAGCAGCTGTCCTGGGGAGGCCCTGCTGAGGAAGGAGTCGTGCTGTGTTCTAATTTTTGCCTTCCTGAGAATTCCTCCTTCTCTTTTTGAGTTATAAACAAATCTAACTCTATTATAAATACGAACATAGTCCAGAAGCTATTGTCTCTTCAAGCTTTCTGGAAAGTTGGGATAGGTTTTTCTCTCCTTAATCACAAAAAAAATGTTGCGAGGTGTTGGATAGAAGAATAATGCTGCTGGAATTGTGGCTCGTCTAACGGAATGTTTCTCAAAGTGGGATCTGAAAGGTCTCTATGCAAATTTTATAATTGCATATTATCCTAAATATTACAAGGCAAAGTTAATTTAAGATCATAAATTTAGTAGTTGGAGTAACAGCTAATCAATTTATCTCTAATATGCGGGTATTTCAGCCCCCACACTTGGGATCATATTCACTCCAGGAAAGGACAAATGACACCCTGCAGCTTGGCATGAATGGAGGTGTAGCACCAAATTAAACCGAGGGAAGTGGTGGGAGAATTGAGTCATCCCATTGCACCGGGTAGTGTGGGCAAGTCACATTCAAAAAAAAATTGTAATTGGGCCAGCGTTGTGTGTGTATTGTGAGTCTACTTCCACAAAATAACCTTATTGTGAAGATATTAACTTCACAGGGTTGATTTAAACTTTATTGACCTTTGAATATTTGCCTTCATTTAATTCATACGTTTGTGTTCATTTCCAAATTTCATCAAAGTTATGAGCATGAAGACTTTATATCTATGTTTGTACAGGTATGTTTAAGTAGTGGCATAAAAACGGTAATTGATATGAACACTGAAGGTCTGGGATGACTTCTTTTTTAAAGATTATACAATGCTATGTGTAAGAAGCCCTCGTATTTGTAGGAGAGTCAACAGGTTCTATCTACCTGTCTGCTGTCTGTCTGTCTGTCTATCATCACCGTTACTATCACCTGTGATCAGATCTGGAGCGATTTTTAACTTAGGACTGTATAATAACAATAAAATGACTTACTGAGAATAACTGAACACACTTTCAGGAAATCTGCCCATTGTTTTCACATAAGTTTCGAATAATCTATTAAGTATAAAAGAGCTTCCTGACTGTACCGAATAGGAAAATGGCTTTTAAGCTTGTATTGCCAGGCTGGTCTGATCCTCTTCTGCTGCATACCCTTCTCCGCCCTTCTGATCGCATCTAAGACTGGAGGGCTTCTTATGTTCAGGATGCTTGTTTTACATACAGAAACAATTTGACGAGAGCAAATACTCGTATTTCTCTTCAAATGGGATCCTGATCAAGCAGTTTCTGTGGAGTTTGGCAACCCTACAAAACATTCAGCAAACCGCTGCTTTCTTATTTTGTTATGATCCAAGACTTGCTTTGTATGTCTGCGGAGTTTTTCAGCTCTTTTGTCTTGGCCTCCTGCATGATGTTCTCTGTTGCAAGTGGATCCTTCCTGAGCCGAGGGAGGGGCCATGGTAGCTCTCTGGGCAGATAGACACTTACTGAGCAGAAGACCCATTGACAGGAAATGGGAAGAAGGAACTATTTCTGACTAACTCTCCATGAAGGCATAATGCTCCCCTGCTGTTCATTTGGCCAATATTTACCAGATACTTTCTATATGAAGGTTCTGATCTAGGTTTTGCCATTCAGAGATAAATAAAATATAGCATTTGTTGTTTATGAGCTTGTGTTCTCTTAGGGAGGACATGCACTTCTAAATTGGCTGCACAGCACTATGAGAAATGCTGTACCCCATCTGACAAACTCCGTACTTGTGTAAGGCTCTCTGCACGCGAAATAGAGGAATGCCCTATCTAGCTGAGCAACCCAGGATGGAGATCTGAAGGGTGTGCCCTGAGAATTGGGCCTTGGAGGATGAAAGGTGTTTCCTTGTTGGGAAGCAGGTAAGATACATGCTCAATGTGAGAGAAGATTCTGTGCAAAACCTCAGAGGAATTGAATTTCACGGAGTTTGGGTAGAGTCTACACCATTTGAGGTACTTGAAGCCTAGGCTTGGGTATGTTTGAGTCGTGAATGTTGGAGAGTGGTAGAAAGTCCCCCTAGAAGGAAGAAGGATGCAGATCCTGAACAGGCCTAGGTCTAGGTCGACCAAAAGTAACTGCATATCACAACTTCTCTCTCTCCCTCTGTCTCCCCTCCCTCTCCTACTTCCTCCTCCCCCTTTCCCTTTATGTGTTTCTTCTTCCATTCTTCATTTTTCCTCCTTTTCTTTCTTGTTTAGCTCTATAATTAGCATATCATGCAATTTATCTCTTTATACAATTCAGTGATTTTTAGTATATTTACAGAGTTGCAAAGCCATCATCACATTAAGTTGAGCATGTTTTCATCCTTGTGAAAATGTAGCTCCACACACTTTAGGGCTCGTCCCTAACTCTCTACCTCCTGCCTGGAAACAACCACTAGTGTACCTCTGTCTTCACGGATTTAGCTGTTCTGGGAATTTCATGAAGATGGATGTGCTACACTTGTGGATCCAGGTCAGGCATGTAAAATCCAGGTCAGGCTGAAAATTTTCACTTGTCTAACAAAAAGTAAAAAGCTGAATAAAGTGAAAATCAGCAACCTTTTTTAGCTGTACCAGAATGTAATGGCAGGACAAACAACTCTCCCTAAAATGTCACAATTTACTAGAGAGGAAACTTGTGAGAAGAAACTTTTATGTGAACCTGAAGAAGTAGGAAAACCTAACCTGTAACCACAAATTGGGGAAGGTTCACAGTGGCTAATTTTGAAAGGGAAAAACTCCAGGGGGCCCAGCAGGAGGAGGGTACCTTTGTGCACTTTACTCTAGGGCTCAACAAAATCTGCTAAGGAGTTTGCAAGGGGTTCACAAGTGGTGAACACTGGAGAAGGAAAGAAAGTATTTTGAAGTATTCAGAACACTGTGTTCTTCTCAATCAGGTTTTCCCTGAGGAGAAATTGCTTCATTGAAGCTTAGATTATTGCGGTATCTGAACAGCCTAAGTGAGCAGCATGAGTGGTACTCATCGCCAGCTGTTCGGTCCACTCTGTGCCCTCTGAGGGGGTGGTGCAGAGAGTAGGTGTGGATGCTGCCAGCGCAGAGGCTCAGGCTGTAGTCACAGGGTCAGGGAACACCACCTCACCAACGCCGCATACTTGCATCAGTTCCTTTGGCCCAAGACATCTTGTCCAGCTACAGAGAAAATCAAGTTAAAAAAAATTCGAGGCACACTAAAAGAAAAACAGACACACAAACAAACAAAAACAGTTTGAAGAGATAGAGCAAGCTTCAGAACCAGCCACAAATGTGGCATGAATTTTAGAACCATGAGATTGAGAATTTAAAACAACTGTGATTAATGGGGTAAAAGCCCTAATGAGTAAGTACAGAATTTGTAAGAACAGATGGGCAATGTAAGTCAAGAGATGGGAATTATAGGAAAGAACCCAAAGGAAATGCCGGAGCTTACAAAACACTGTAAAAAACGAAGAATGTTTTGGTGGACTCGTTAGTAGGCTGGACACGGCTCTGGAAAGAATTGTTTGGCAGTTGCAGAACGTGCGACAATTCCACTTGCACCAAATTTTCAAAGGGACAGTGAACTTACAGAGAGAGAAATGAAAGAAGAAAACAGTGGTGGAGTACTTGAAGATGTTCCAAGGCAAAACTGAAAAGGCGTAAGGTTTTATTTAAAGTCATTTTCTTTCCGGGACCATGATTTGCTTCCCAGAGATAAACACTTCTCCTGTCAAAAGGCTTCCTTTAATTTTGACTAATGAGTAATTTATCTGGCCCTCCATGCCCTGTAGCTCATGTCTTCGTTTACTGGTTGATGGAGATGGCCCCTCTCCTTCCCAACTGCTGTGATGGCATTGCCTCTATCAGAACACCACTGATTTGGGCATTTCTGCTACTTCTTTATGAGCCTGCTGCCCGGCAGTGCTGAGACATAAAACAACTAGTGACGTGGCTGTCCCTTGTACTGTTTTCATAAGTGTATTTAAATTCATACTTATAAACTCAATAGAGAAGGCCTTGTGCATTTTGCCAAGTTACTGTGCAGAGACACTGAGCTCTGAAGAGGTCTGGTTTCTTTCTCTGTGAGCCTGGTTGGCACATGTTCAAAGACTGCATCAGGCCGTGTAAGGAGTCTGGGTTCCTTCTACACAGCTCTCTCAGGGTTTGTGGACTCAGAGACAGAACAAGCAACTATTTGGGGCTACAGACTAGTAGTTCTGTCTCCTCCATGAAAACATAGCTTCATATCCATTTAGAAAATGACATGGGTAGCTTGAATCATCTTAGACTTCAATGTTAAAATAGAATCAGAGAGACAATAGTTGACTCATACTATTGTAGTTAAACTACTTGTCACCTAATATTACGTGAATTTAAGGTTGCATTTAATCAATAATTTTATAAGACACATAAAAGCCAGAGAGCTTTTATCCATCTTGTTCTTTTCTGTGATGATGGGCGTCATTGCTTTACGTCTATTGGTATATTTTAAAAGCCTGTCGTGCATAACTCTACTTTCTTATATCTGTTTTTCTTTCTCTCTCTTCCTCGCTCATCTTTACAAAAATACACTTACAATGTTGCTCTAATAATTTAAAAGGTTTATCATCTGGTTTGATGTAATCTTTTCAATGGTTTTTAAAATGTGCTAATGAGCATGTGCAGTGGTGGTAGCAGGTCAGGAAGAGCTGGTGAAAGGGGTGCTCACTGCTCAGAAAGGCCCTGGTCTTGTGAAATGAAGCTTCTACTGGGGGTTAAATGGAGCTTCCTAATCCTAACAGCTATGACAAGGTTCAACTTACGAAAGCTGGTTCATTCGTGTGAGCCCGGAACTACCAGGGAGGTGTGGTGGCAGGGTGGCAGCAGGCTCAGGAGGACATGTGGACCACCCTTCAGGCACCAGTGAAATCCTGACCTCCTACCAGCCTAGTGTGATAAAAACAAGGTGGCTCTGCTGAGGGACCTGAGGGACAGTTTGGAGCCCAACCTGTTTCTAGCTGTGTGGTGCTAGAAAACGTACTCAATATTTCAGACAACCAACTTAATTTAAAAAAGAAACATGGTGGCAACTGCCTTATGGAGGATCTTGTGAAGATTAAATGTGGGTAGAGGACGTAAGCATGAGGAATTTCAGGCTCAAGATTTGTCTTTGTCCTTGGAGGGAACTGTGTGTTGTATGACCCATTTGATCAGGCATTAGCTTGGTAAGTTGCATTAGCTGTTCATTTCTCTATTTTCTCCTACTGCACTTGGGTATTTACTCAATACAGACCACTGAGTGTACGACAATGGGCTGGTATCGGGAATAAGAATGTGATGAGTCACATCTTATCTTGCTCCTGCCTGTCCGGCAGAGAGGCTGGCTACAATCCGGCACAGACAGGCCGCTACATCGGGCAGCACTGGTACTCTGCTAACATTGGAAGCATCCCCGGACTTAGCTGGGAGAGTTAGGTAAAACAGAGGGCCCAAAGATCAGTGAGGAATGCAGGGCAAGGTGAGGCAAAGGGAGGAGCCTGGCTCACAAGCCATAGCCAGTGGGATGGGCACCGCTCTTGTGGTTATTACGGAGAGGATGGAATGTTGAACGTGAGGTGGACGACAGAAATAAATACAATATAGGGATAGGGAGGGGCAGCAAGCCACTACGCCCAGGCGTTCTCTCCCAGCCCCCGTTTACCTCAGATGCTCCCACAGATGCCGTTTTCACCAAAGGTAGGATAGTGGACGGTTCACACTTAGAAATTACAATCCACTCATGGAAACATGTTAAATGATAGTTCCATGTGGATAGGATAGTGCTATAAATGACACCTTCGGGAGCACTTCACGTAAACACACAAAGTAAAAATTTGAAGGAGGACAGATTTCGTCCTTTGCTCAGGGCCTTTTGGCAAGGTAGAGAGGAGCACTTCTAGATCTGGCACCAGAGCCATAGGACTGTGCCTGTGTTATTTGGATTTGAATATTTTGCCTGATGATGTTGCCCAGTGTTTCCATGGGTCCATCATTCCCTGCTGTTTAATATCTGGCTGACTTCCCCACAGTGGTGTTACCTACTTGGCCCTGGGAGCCACTGGACTTGGAAAATCTTTCTCTATGTAACAAAGGTTAGAGGTATTGTCATGGTTCCACTGAGCCACCGTCAGCTCAATGTTCATTCACATACAAAGCGAGGGACCACAAGCGAGGCGGGTTTGGAGGTGTCCTCTCACTTTCCTCCAACCTGATGCTTTTGTTCTTTCTTTTCTCTCTCTCTCTTTTAAAATCTCCTCCTTTCCTTTTATTTTGCCCTGGTAGTACTTTCCTTTGCTAGCGCAGTTGGATTTCATTCAGCAAAAGTGACTGCCAATGTGTCCAGCCCTCAGGACACAGGGGCTAAGGCAGCACAGCAGTTACCCTCAGGGTGAGTCCAGTCAACAGAAGGTGGCAGGAGACAAACCAGCCAGGAGAACAATTCCACTGAATAAACTGGGTGCCTTGATGGGGCAGGTTCAAAGGAAAACCCAGGGGGGTACTAGACCATCGGGCATCAGCGAGATGAGTGCAGGCACAGAAGCACACTGAATTCCAGGCGCGGAGAACTGTGGGAGCAAAAGATCAAGTATTGTAGACTGGAGGACACAGCTGGGGGCAGAGAGACGTGGATCAGAGCTGTGAGAACCGAGGACAAGTCGTCCTTGTCTGTCTTTCCTGTCTGTCTGCGTTGTGTGGTGGTACTTGGCATCTTCCGGCAGCACTCTGAGTTGAGAGAGACACTGATCCCTGCCCTGTAGGAAGTCTGTGGTTTTCAAAGGTTTCCTCAGAGGAAAGAGTCCGGAGAGAATAGAGAGGCTGAGTCTGCACTGGCAGGAAAATGGACTAAATGCTGGCCAAACCCGAAATAGCTCCTGGAGGTTGACCAGATGAAAATGAGATTGCTGGTCTGGGCAGGTGTAACCCTCCAGAGGCCGGTAAGATGGTGAGAACAGGACAATGATCCTTCCAGAGAGCAGGGGATCCAGAGTTACAAAATAGTATCTATGAGCCACGTCTTAAGACATTCAAAATGCAAAGGAATTTTGAGTACCTTGGTGGGGTGGCTTATTAGTAAACAGGTGCCAAGATTATTGGCCCAGCTGTTTAAAATATTGCTAACTGGACATGTTTGGGATGTAAGAAGCCAGAGGCAGCTTTCTAATCTTCCTGAACAGGAAAGAATTCGGCTGATTTCCTTAGGTAACTGTTTCTGGGCTAGCACTGAGCCATTAGGAAAATGCCTTAGAAAGGAGCCCATCTGTAGTGTTATCCTTTTGCCTGTCTGTCTGTCTGCCTGCCCGACTGTCTGTGTTTAGTTTTATGTGGAAGGCTACTTGCTTAAGAATCCCCAGGGCCAGTTCCATGTCACCGTGTCATACCTATGTGGCAGGGTGTTCTTCTTTCATCACTGGGTTGTTTTGGGAATTCAGTTCAGGGAAATGATGATGCCAGCTATTCAGCCAGCCCTGAGCATCCCCACCTCCCCGAGGGCGGCCTGAGGGCAGAAGTGTCTGGTTTCCTGGTGTTAAAGCGCAGGAAGCTGTGGCTCGGAGGGGAGTGCGCACCTCAGCCTCCTGGGGAGGGTGGCTTCAGGCAGGGAGATTCGGATTTTGAGTAAACAGGAGAGAGGATTTCATAAGCTTCTCGGAAATACGGACCTGACGCTTGCCATCTGCCGCTAAACTTG